>JAJIYU010005967.1:0-21494 GCA_030144865.1 Tinospora cordifolia | reverse complement strand
TCTCAACTTTAAACAAATGGATGCTTGAAATGCCTAATGTATGCAAGTGTTTGAATTATGAATGTGTTATTGGTTTGAATTTGAAAAATGGTTGTTTGAAAAAGATCCACTAAGCTTTGTGCATACACCTTCCTCTCTTTTTTTTTCAAGAAATCAAATTATGAAGACCATGGAATTTGGATAGTTTCTATTTTAGCAAGATTCTATTTTTTCTAAAAGTTTCTTTTTAATGTAAGGGCATGTCATCCAATTTTGAATAAGTCTTCCGCTGAAATTTAATTTTTATTTTAGAGGTTATGAATTTCTTTTGAGCAACAATGTAATAGTTTACCTTTACATTAGAAAGTTATGTATTTTCCTTTTTATGAATAAAGGAGTTGAATTTTTCTTTATCTTTAATTGCTTTGATTTTATTAAGTGAAAATTTGTATTCTTGAATTTACTCTTAGGCATGAGGTATTGAAAAATAGAAAGTCAAGTGTGTGTCACTTGTAAAGTAACATGGACCCAACTCGCCAAACGGTTAAGTCCACTATCAAAGAATGATGGTTATGTCCAATACTCAAAGAATGTGGGGGTTGGGGTGTTACACTGGGGGTATGATACAAATGCAACAATTGTTGAACTTGTTGGATGAATCTCAATATACTGAATGACATAGTTGTGAAGCTGAAAGTGATATTGTGAGAGACATATTTTGGGCTCACCCTCATTCGGTTGAGTTGTTGAAATCTTTTTCTGAAGTTTTGTTAATTGATTGTACCTACAAGACAAACAGGTACAACTATCCAGTTATACAGATTGTTGGTGTGACATCTACAGCTATGACATTTGCTGGTACATTTTTGTTGAAAAAAAGACAATTACACTTGGTGTCTGCAGAGATTGAAAGAGTTGATGGTCGGATCTCTTGGGCCTAATGTGATTATCACTGATAGAGATTTGGCCTTTATGAAGGCAGTTGCCAATGTGTTTCCCAAATGCATAACCTTATTGTGTACATGGCACATCAACAAGAATGTTTTGGCCAATACTAATGAAATGTTTACAAAAGATGCTAATTTCAAAAATTTTTTTCAGAATTGGAATGACTTGGTGAACAGTGGGACAAAGATGCAGTATAATGAAAAGCTAGAGGCTATGGAGGTTGAATATAAGGCATTTGATAAGGTTTTCGCATATGTCAAAAATTCTTAGTTGAACCAATTCAAAGAAAAGTTTGTAAAGGCTTGGACTGATAAGGTGATGCACTTTGAGAACACAACAACCAATAGAGCAGAGAGTGCACATGCCAAGTTAAAGAGGTACTTCGAGTCTTCACAAGGGAATTTTGTGACCTCCTGGGGTGCCATTAATACAATGCTTGAGCTACAACACACGGAGATCAAGACATCATTTGAAAAGAGTTCGAGTATGAGTATTGCTGTGCATCAATACCAACTTCCTATTTTCTCATTGTTGCATGGATTCATCTCTAGGGCTGCATTAGAGAAGATTCGACTTGAGTTGCAGCATGTACAGAGTGTTGGTGTAGATAAAGGGTGTTGTGGTTGTGTGTTGCATGCAACACATGGGCTTCATTGTGCTCATGAGCTCACTATGTATGAAGTTGCCCACTCGCCGATCTCATTAGATGATATCCATCTTCATTGGCAAAGTCTAAGCCTTGATGACCCTAAAACACCGCGAAACTTCAATTACAGAGCTTTACTAGAAAAAGTGGTTGATAAGATAGAGAGAAGTGACGAAAATGGAAGAAAAAAATTGTATAAACCCTGTTAGAATTGTCTCTCCATCTGTGTCCTCTATTGTTCCTCCTACTGAAAAAATCAAAACAAAGGGAAGAATGAAGAAGGTAGATACAAAGCGAGACCCATCTCATTTTGAGTATGTTATCTAGGGGCATTTCATGTTGGGTAGCATGATTATATTCTAAATGTGGTTGACATCAAGGCCGACGATAATTGTGGATATCAAGTCATTGTAGCAGGCCTCGGTCTTGGGGATGATGTTGGTAGCAGGTGAGAATTGATATGCTGTGTGAACTTAACAGTTTTGAAGCACAATATGCCAGTTATCTTGGTTCAGCGAGGGTGTAAGAAATGAATGAATCATTATAATGTGACCAATCACCAGCTCCACTACAGACATGGATGACACTACCTGACATGGGTTTATGGGTGGCAACTACTTTCAATGTAGTGTTAGTCCAATTATCTAGTAGCCTATGCATAACATTCCTCCCTCTACGAAACGACGCATTGCTTTATCAAATGAGGAATATGATTGGGATTAGGTTTATTATTGATAATCACTTTGTGAAGGTAAACATCTAATACTTTACTTTAATTATGGTTTGATAAATAAATATGCTTATGACTAATTACGTCAGTTGTATGTAGGTTTTGTTCAAGCCTAATGCGCCAATTCCGCCAATATCAAAAGAGTGGTACGTCATCAGGAATCCTCGGGTAGAAGGTTGGACAAGCCACTACTGAGTGTTTGATGTTTGTGAAAAAAATGATGCACAAACTGAAGAAATTATAAGTCTCATTAGTCTGTGTTAGGTGACATTTGAAAAACAAGTCTAAGGATATTACATACTCTTTTTTGTACAAGATATTTTTTTGTAAGATATACTTTTTTTGTATTAATTAATGTATTTTATTTCTTATTTTGTAGTAATTTATAATAGCGCATCGCAACCCAATAGCTGAGTCTTGGGACCCACTTGGAGGGCCTCGGTACCAATTAGGAGGGTCTTGGGACCCATTGGGAGGGTCTCGAGACCCACTGAGTAGGTCTCAGCCTACCTGGGCCGAAACCCAAGGTGTGGGTCTTGGCCTAGTAGACCGAGACCTACATTTGGGTCTCGGCCTACCTGGGCCAAGATCCTCTTGTTGGTCTTGGCCATCGAGGCTAAGACTCAAGATGTAGGTCTCAGCCCTAGGTGGTCGAGACCCACTTGATGGGTCCCGATACCCACTAAAATCAATGGGTCCCCAGACCCACTCTACTGTACATGGCACTTAAATTCAATTGGTCGTAAATACACTCCAACGGTTATGCATGACACTTAAACAAAATGCACTTGGTTAGAAATATTTCAGAACTACATTTCAAATTCAATGTTAGAAGTCTAAAACACTACATATTACATATTAGATGTTACATATTAAATGTTAGAAGTCCAAAATGACACTTATTTGAAGTCTAAAACAAAAACAGGTCCACTAAGTATCATGAGTTGCCCTCCACTTTCTTGAAAAAAAAAACTACGAAAGGGTTGTGATGATCCTGCATTGTCTGGCACAATGGGGCTTGATGGTATAGTCGCCTCATCAACAGTACCAGATTCTGCTCTTCCAAGGCTAACACCTGTGAGCACATCGATCATACCCTCTACACAGCTACTTGCTCCCTCCAATGACCTCTGTTATACAGGTAATGATGTCCATTGTAGCCCAATCTCCAGTGCAGTCCTAATACGCTAACACAAAAAGTAAATATATTTAAAAGACAAGATGAATGCGGATATGTTTACATGTTCAGTAAAAATAAAGAAGTTTTACCCAATTGACATCATTGTCCAAAGTCTGATTGCCATGTTTAGCCTCAACTTCTGGGTTTTCGACAATAGGATGGGATATTGTTGAATACCACTCCATGTAACCTGGTGCAGAGTCCCATGGATGGTGTATCACCTCCCCCGAACACTTGCGCCCAATACATGGTTTTGCCACCTCTCAAATAATTGCAGAATAAACATATGCTTGACCAAATATTTACTTCTGGTGGCACCCCGCTTAGCTTTTATTGGCTCAAGTGGAGCGTTAGCTATTGATTGTACATATCCTAACTGTCGAAAAAATCTATCGGGGGTGGTATGGCTCTACAATGTCTAAGTAGTTAATGAGCCCAATGTAAAAAACAACTTCCTGTACAGCTGCACCCTCTCGTGAGTCCCTATACAGATCCCGGTAAACCTGAAAAAGATGTAAGTCCCTTAAGTCATAAAGAATAAAACCAAATACTTATAATTAAAGGAATTTAATAACATGTATTAATTACCTCGTAAGGACGTAACTGGTCGATTGTTCGATGAAGTGTAGACATGTATTCATCATCAACACCCATCTCCATCCTTTGGGTCCACATCATAACGCGCGACAAATAATTGTAGTAGTGGGGATTGACACGTGGACGGGTACAAGGGAAATGGTCATATATCCAACCTTATAGAAATTAAAAAATCAACAACCATTATACACAAATGCATACAGCAAAACACAAAGTTTTGATCTTTACAAGGGTCACAACTATACCTCAAGTAAGGTGAGATACCCTGCAACTTGACAGACCTCAGCTCGTGAAGCACTACCAAGCTGGTGGTACAAAAATGCAAGAGCGGCTGCTCCCCATGCATATGACCGATAGTGTCCAGATTCTTTAAGAGCTGAAGGAAGGAGACGTGAACTCGGGTACTGCTCTTATCAGTAAACAGTGTACTGCCCAGTAGATACAAAAAAAAGCTATGGTAGTTGCTTCAACACTATAGTATTCATTTGGATTCCCTTTGGACGTACCAAACAGATTTCTTAGCCATTTTTTGCTTATTGTGAGCCCTTTAACCGTTCTAATCTCTTCAATAGCTTTTTCTTCAGCCACATCAAGGCACTCATATACCAATTGCACAACAACATCAAACTTCATCAGTTTTACTGAAACTGATTTGCCCATCACTATAATGCAAAGAAGAATGTGGACATCGTCAAGTGTAATCGACATCTCACCGAATGGGAGGTGAAATGTGTTCGTCTCTGGTTGCCATCTCTCAACGAAGGTCGATATAAGCGTCCTATTAGCATAGCCATAGGAACATGTCATCAGTGGGCTCAGTTCGGATCTATTGATCAACTCTTGTAGGGGAGCTTGTTCTGGGTGAATTTAAGATTCCAAGACTTGATCATATTCCCATGGTTGATACATTTCAGTGGGCCTCGATGCTGCATTCAAAAAAATTTTTCTTTCAAAAAATTATTATTAACATTTATATTTGACAAAAGAAAATATTAAAGAATAAAATTCACCTCATTATTCCATACTGGAGTAGCAACATGGTGCTTAAAGCTTTTAAGAACTGACAGATCAGACGGACCACCAGGAAAAGGTCCAAGAACATGTTCACTTTCTTCATATTCTGCATGAAGCTAGCCTGCTTCATGTTCTTCAACTTCTTCTTTTTGTTGTGAATAATTGGAGGAGGTTTCATTGACTGAAGGTAGATTAGATCTTGCAACCACCATAGCTCGCCTCCGCGATGCCGTTAATGAGGGTCTAGAAGAAGATGCACTTTCTGACTCAGTGCTTGGTTTATTTCTTGACATATTTGTCTTCTTTGGTGGCATTTCTGTGAAAAAAGAACTAATCATTAGTTTATTATAATATTCAAATGAAAATAACCATATGAATAAAAAATTGTAATAAACAGTTCTCAACTTTGGGTCTTGACCAATTGTAGCAAACCTAAGGAGAGCCTCAATCCTGCTGGCCGAGACAGAAGAGAGAGTCTCGGCCATGGTGGCCGACACAAAAGAAACAGTCTCGACCACCTTGGCCAAGACACAGTAGACAGTCTTGGCCAAGATGGCCGAGACACAACAAATAGTCTCGGCCAAGATGGTCGAGACATAACAGATAGTCTCGGCTAAGATGGCCGAGATTGAAAAAAAAGTCTTGGCTACCTTCGCCGAGACTGAACAAACAGTCTCGACCAAGATAGTCGAGACTCTTGATTAGGTTTCGGCCCTATTGGCCGAGACATTGCCTTGACTCTCGACCGAACAGGGCCGAGACCAAATCGAAGAAATGATGTGCCATTGCTCGTGATTCATATACCAAATTGAAGCTTGCATTGTCTAGACTATGAAAAAATAACTTTTAAAGAAAAATAAACTATGAATCTTACCAGATTTGTGTTTTTCTTTCGAAGATTTGTTGAAATTCGATGAAGAGATTTGTTTCGCAAAACTACAGATTTGGTGTCACAACAACTATAAAACAACTCTTGAAAGCCTGTATAATAGATTTTTGTAAGTTTTTGGCACTAAAACGGTGGTTTTTGGTATGAAATCGATGTTTTGCCGGTGGGGTGAGTTGCTGGTGGTGGAGGTGTCGCTCGGTGGTGGTGAGGGGTGAAGATGATGAGTAATTAGTTTAGTTTAGGTTAGCTAGATATTAAATATAGGTAGTTTTGAATTTTTATAAAATATGGGGTGAATATATCAATGTTTAAAAGTGAAAGGGGTGAACTTAGGAATTGGGGTGAAAAAAACTAATTTTGGGGTGATTTTAGCCCCACTCATGATGAAATGATGTAATGGTATTTATAATACTATTTATAATGATGTAATAGTATTTTTCACTCAATCATTATTTATATATAATAGTATTTCTATTTATAAATCAATTTTATCTTATTATATAATATAAAATATTACAATTAAGTTATTTATATATATTTTCAATCTACAATTTCAATATATGCTCATTAATTCAAGTAAGGTATTTTTCTCGAACCATTCTTAAAGAATGTAAAGAAAAAAGAACAAGCTATACATTTAATTATCAATATACTGTTTGAATGTATTTTGAGGTCTCTACAAGTGGCTTTTGAATGCTTCATCGTTCTTCTTTGATAGCTCCAAGGCTTTGAGAAAATTTAAAATGACTTAAAATAAGAGAAAATAAAGTTTATATAGAAAACTTCAAAAGAAAAAGACCACTAACTTTTTTAAACGGGACAACCAATTTTCCTTTTAATGTTTAGCTTTATTCTAGACAAAGCTTACCAACTATCAATTCAACTCGTAATCTTTGTATCCAAATAAAACATTTAAAACATACTAGTAATGTATATATATAATTTTTGAAGACAGGTTGTAACACCCCGCCTCCATTGAATTCTTCACACATGGACCACACCACTCGGCTAGGAGGTGGGCTGACGTTACTTTATTTCATTCTTTTCATTCTAGTCACAAATCTGTAGGATTTTCTAAGTAATAGTAACTCATAAATATTCTCAAATAGATAACAAGAGATATTAAGAAAATAATTCAATATTATTACTTAAATCAAAAAGTTACAAAACCCTTGATGTTTATTATAACGAAAATAATCTCAAGTAACAAAATTTGGGCCACCATGCCTACAATTAAATAAAATCTAAGAAATATCATCTATGTGATATTCATATGGTTTTTATTTGTCAATTCCTTGAAATATTAGAAAAAGGAAGTGTAACTACAAAGACCAGTGGATCATTCTAAATATTTAAGTCATTATTTCAACAAATAAGACATATATGTTAAACACTTCCAAACATTACATGTTTCAATCAATTTCTTATTTAATAGTTGTATTTAAGACCGAAAGGGGTCAACCTCAGTATTCTTATCAAAATTTATATCAAAAGAGAAAAGGGCAATCTTTATGCTAGTTTCTAATGGATCTAGGGTCTAACCCATTATCTAAGACTTTGGTCTTAACTCGTGTGAACTAGGGACAAACCTCATTGTCTCAATTTTAAGAACACTCATAGTAATCCACTTTAGGATACTATGCCAGTACATGATTATAATCTTAATTAATCTTTCTATGAAGTGTAAAGCATAGAGCATGTATATCCAAGTATAATCAAACATGAACATCTTATTAAAATCAACATAATAAATTAAAATCCAGAATTCACATCCACCTTAATTGTTAATCCTCTTGATCTTTGATCCTCCAATCTCTTTGGTCCTTCAACCTTGAAAATCAAGATTAATGGTTTAATAATGTGTTTCGAACCTTCATAAATCATAGTCTAATGGTCTTACACCGTGCATGGTCTCCAATATGCAAGATTATCACCCTAAGCAAGCCTAAATAAGGTCTTGGGTTGTTTAACTGTGGTAGGATAGGTGTTGTTGTGATCATCAGTGTGTAGGGGTGAAAAAAAATGAATTTTTGGGTTACTATAGCAGTAGGCTACCACGGTAGTATGTGAAACTTAGTCGCACTACCGTGGTAGCAAATCACATTACTATAGTAGTTTGTGCGAGACTGATTTTCTAGGTGTTTTCTATTCATTCTTTGCACTCCTATGGCCATGGTATCGTATTATCTTGACTTCTAGAACATAAAATATGTAAACTGAGATTGAAACAAAGTGTTTATACCTCTGTGGAACTCTCCAAGTCCTTGGTTGATCAATACTCCTTCAAGCAACAATCTTTTGAGCAAAAGAACTCTTTTCTCACCTTCTACTACTCAAGCTACTGTTTGGGATTAAAGAACGACTAGATGCCAAGAGGGAGTGTAACAACCTGGCTCCCTCGAATTCTTTCGCACGTGGACTACACCACTTATCCAGGAGATGTGCTAGTGTTACTATATTTCATTCTTTCCATTTTATTCTCAAATATCTAGGATCTCCTGAGTAACATTAACCCATGAATTTTCTCAATACGGAAACAAGATATCTTAAACAAAATGATTCAATATTATAGATTTAATCAAACAAGTACAAAACCGTTTATTGTTTACTACAACAAAACTGTAACACCCTGACCCCGGAATCCTATCGCACATGTCGCTGACGGGGCATCTTTGTTTCTCACCTCGAGACAGAATCATGTGGTCACTTCCGCTTTCAATATTGGAGACCACGACATTACTTATGTTCTTTCTTATCTCATATCATCCCAAATAAATATCAGAGTGCGAAAACATAAACAATACTATCATGCATGATTTAAAATAGGGATGATATTTCTAAAAAATAACATGATTAAACTCTGCGATATATAAAATACTCGAACTCTGTGTCTGAGATCAAATGAGTTAAATAAATAGTACTTGGCCCCATGGCTGAAGTCAATAATCAAAATGACCAAACATGAATTAAATGTGGGTCTCAAGCCTCACAATTGGTAGACAATGAGTGCATTACTCCTACACAACCTCATAGGCGAGGTGTATCATGACTATAAAAATGTAGCTCTTCATTTGTCAACATAAGTGTCTTCAAGGATTACTTGAAAAGATATTAGTGGGGATGAGCTTAAGAGCCCAGTAGATCTTATGTAAAACATCTCGAGTATTATAATAGTCAAAATATAAACATGCAAACACTTGTAAAACATTAAGTGTTTCAATAATTCAATTACTTAAGTTAATGTAAAGACCAAAAAGAGTTCTTTTTCGGCATTCTAAATTAGGTTTGAAGTATTCAATATAACGCCCTAAGGCCCATTACGCACTCGAAACCCTATCTCGGGTTTGATGTCTCACTCGATCATTAAACCAGGGAGTGAAGTCTCACTTAGACTCACAACCCCATTTCAAACAGGGAACCGCCTAGGGTTAGGAATATGCACGATGATGCTGGACTTGACCACATTATCCTCATCACTGCGTCAGTACGTGGTTCATTTACTTAATCACCTTAAAATAGTGATCACAAGCATTAGCACAATTTCAATATCCAATATACATGGAGAAGGATATAAAATGAACAATTCATCATGCTTATAGTCACATCAGATATACCATTCATTACATTGCATGCGTAGCATGAATTCTAACTATAATAAACATTCATATAAAGTAATGCATGCTATGAATCCACAAAAAGGCAACCAAGCATTTATATGAGACACATACAATCCTAACATGCTTCTAAACCATAAATAACGGTAAACACACAGTCATGTTTCATATTCAAACCAAATAATGCTAAAGAGTTTCAAGTAGTCACTTCTACCTGTTGTTTTGCTCCTGACATTCTAATTCTTACCTCGATGGTTCAAAATCCTTAATCTTTAAGAATTATAAACTTAGTGTTTATTATATTTCTAATATTCAAGACTCTAAATCTAATGACTTTTAAGTCAAATGTGTGTGTTGTATGCGAAGGAGTGAAAAATAATCATTCCACAGTGTTTGTTAACCTATTAGTACTGTGGAGTAGCGATGACATTTGGTGGTTAAAATTTCATGTGCGAAAAGTCTGATAGATGAATTATTTATAGTGTTACTATGGTACTCCCAACGTCATCGTGGTAAAGCGATGTTATTCTCATAGTGTGCGATGATGTGCAATGTTGTGGTAGTCATAAGGCATTTCGAAAAATTGCATTCAGAGTGTCTTTCCCGTTTACCCCGTACTTTAGACTTCTAGTATCAAATTTACGATTCAAGGATAATTATTTCAGTGGTTAAAAGTGCTTTATACATTTCCATTAATTGTTTTTCTTTTGATATTCCTTCCAGAATGCTTTTATGCTCTTTTTGTGCACTTTCCCTTGTTTGTGTTCCTTTTGTTCCCTCCAAGAACGTATTTAAGCAGTGGTTCTGGGTTCTGTGGTGTATAGGGAATGAAAATAGTGTTCTAAAGTCATCACAGTTGATTGTATTTGTAGCTGGTCATAGTAAGAAATTTAGACAATCCTATGAGAGACAATTCTTACTTTACAACACGTTCTTGCATAGATCTAGGGTTCAAACACGAGAACGCAGCATTCTTGGTGTTATTCTTCTACTTTTAACGCTTTATGATTCTAAAATTAGGAAGAAGGACTACTTGGAACTAATCTAAGTCTGTTGATAGGGAAAAAGGAGGTCATGGGCATCTAGGGTTTCCTTTGTGAGCAGGGAGATGGGTACGCTATGAATGAGTTTAGGGTTTTCTACGAGAGTTGCGAATGAGTCTGTAATTAGGGTTCTACAACACAATGTATATATATGAATTGTCAAGACTTAGGGTTTTTTGTGCATCATCAACCTTTCATTTCTAGTTTCAATCGCAAGATTGTAGTCTTAACATGGTCCTAATTGCGAGACTGCGATCCCGGACCGTGGTCGCACGTCCTTCTCAAGATTTATGAGCTTTTTATTGTAGGACCGCAGTACTCTTGACCTAAGACTACGATCCTCATGTGGACATTTCTTTTTCATGAATTAGAGACACAAGACTGCAACCTCGCTCACTAGGACAATTGATCCATCGTTATGTCCACCTCAAAAATCAAAACCCCGGTCCCAATTTGGGGACTTTGGTCCTTGTGAGCAAGTTTTTTTTGTCAGTTTGTTTGTCTTTGTTTTTCAACCTTGGGTTATTACAATCTACTCCTTAAAAGAATTTTGTCCTCGAAATTTAAAATGATCACATACCTATATGATGCTCTCTGGTCAACTACTCCCAGTGAAGTGTTCCAGGTACTTTTTTTTTGCATTTCGCTCTCTAACTCTTAGGTAGCCTCTTCCAGGTCATGTTGTCTCCACAAAACCTTAACTAGAGGGATTTCCTTAGTTTTGAGACTCTCACTTTATGATCTACTATTCTGATGGTAGGTTCTTCATAAGTAGCATCATTTCGGATGTTGACTTCCTCCCAATCTATGATGTGAGAGGAGTCCGGTTCATATTTTTGTAGCATTGATACATGGAATATGTTGTGGATTGAGGACATTCTATTCCGTAGATCCAATTCACAGGCACATTCACCGACTTGCCTGAGTATTTTGAACAGATTTATGAACCTTGGTGATAGTTTTCCTTTGATCCCAAAATGTTTGATCCCCTTCTGATGGTTGATCCTCAAGAATACTCTATCACCCCCTTGAAACTCTAGATGTCTTCTTCTCTTATCCGCATAACTCTTTTACCTACTTTGAGTCTTGGTTAATCTCTTTCGTATTTGTTTTACCTATTCATTCATCTCGTGTACTAGGTCTGACCCTGTAAGTACATGATCCTCAAAGTCTACCCAACATGATGGAGATCTACTAGGTTTGCCTTAGAGAGCTTCGAATGGAGCCATTTTGATACTCGCCCGATAACTATTATTGTATGCAAATTCCACTAAGTGCAAGTATTTGCTCCAATTACCCTCAAAGTCAAGGACACACACTCTCAACATATCTTCTAGTATCGGTATAACTTTCTTAGATTGCCCATCTGTCTGAGGATGGAATGCAGTACTCATGGTGAGTCTACTGCCTAGTTCCTTTTGTATGTTCTGCCAGAATTGCGATATAAATCTGGGATCTCTATCTGACACAATGGTCTTTGGTATATTATGTAGCCTTACTATCACCTTAACCTACAATTCTCATAGCTTTCCAACTATATTTGTAGATCAGATGGGTAGGAAATGAGCTACCTTCTTGAGTCGGTCTACAACCACTAATACGATGTCTTCTCCTTTCTAATTTTTGGATAGGCCGCTCAGGAAGTCCATTGCAATATTATTCCATTTCCATTCTGGGATCGGAAGCAGTTACAATATCCCTTAGAGTTTTTTATGTTCAGCTTTTACCTGCTGACAAGTTAGAGATTTGGAGACATACTTGGTTATGTCCCTCTTCATGCCTCTCCGCTAGTAAGCCTTTTTGAGGTTTTGGTACATCTTATCACCTCTTCGATGAATTGTGTACTTGATCTAATGAGCTTCATCCAGTATGGTCCTACTCTACCCACTTTCTGTTATGCAAACTCTGTCCCCAAATTTTAATGTACCTTCAGCATTGATTTTGAATTCAGTGTGTTTTCCTTGCTTAACACCTTTCGTCAGGTCCATAATCCATTTGATGTGTACCTTCTTCATTCCTCTTATCGAGCTTTCTGCTAAGGGCATCGACTATAACATTAGCCTCTTCTAGATGGTAGTAGAGTTGGAAGTCATAGTTGTAATCTTCCAAAATTTTACAATGTACACACGTCGCTTCGAAAATTTAAAATAGATATAAATCAATAAACAAATGGGCATAAGGAAAAAAACAAAATAGAAACACATCTGTGGTGCATTTTTACGTGAAGAACGAGAAAAAGAAGAGAAAAGAAAGAAAAAACAGCAGCACTATGCATTTCCTGCGCAAAGAAGAAGGAGGCGGAGGAGATGCTATGTGCTGTGTGAAGAAGAAGAGTGTAGATCTGCTGCTTCTGGTGTACGAAGAAGAAGAATACGAAGAAGAGGCAATAGCTCTGCTATGTTGTCATGTGACGAAGAAGAAGACGAAGGAGCAATAGTTGTTGTTGCATCCTGTTGCATTTTCTGCGTGAAAAATAAGCGAAGAACGAAGGTGAAGATAGTTGCTGCTGTTGCATCTTCATAGCTGGCAAACAAAGGAAGAAGCCCCTGTTGTGCGAAGAGGAAGAGAAAGAATAAGATGCAACAACCCTTTTGTTATGCGTTTTCTGCGCGAAGAACAAGAAGATGAAGCTGCCATAGGGAGGAAAAGGGTCACGATTTTTGGGCACGTAATAGGTGATGATTGATGTCCTAGATCCCATATTTCTTGCATAGAAAACTCTAAGAACAATGCCCTAGTTTCTCACACAACATTTAAACCTCATTCTTTTGATTTTGTTGGGGTTTAAGAGGGCATTGAACGTACACACACAGAATAGAACAAGAAGGAAGATGCCCTGGTTTTTGAACCCCTCTGTGCTGATTTCGAATCCAAATCTGTGAAGAACAACCTTCACAATAGGCTTGCAAGGTTAGTTCCGTTATTTGCCAAGCTGCGAGGGTTGCAACGTCCAAAATCTCCACAGATTAGCGAGCTTCGTTTTCTTCCATGGAACGTGAGTTTTAGCTTTTGGGGTTGTGTGTATTCTAATGGTGGATGTTTGTATTTTGGATTAAAAATAGATTTAGGGCATCGGCAATCTATTTTAGAGAGTAACAAAAGTAAAACGAAGCAATGAAGATGTATAATGTTCTCTAAACTCAAATCTTTGTGTTCAATACTCCTCGTGTAGTGTTTATTTGGCTATGAATGTGAAAAAGGGGATTTTGAGCATTTTGAACCCTTCGCATTCGAGGCTTGTGAATGTAAGACCTTCACATTTATGACTTAAATATGAAGCTTCGCTTTTTGAATCCTATTTGTGAACCTTCACCTTTTTTTTTTCGAATGCCCAAGCTTAGGTCTCATATTTTTTTTAAATACTATTGCAAGTTATTTTTGAGAAAATTGATTTTCGGATGCATTAGAGGTGAAAGAAAATAATGTTGGGGATGTCGAATAGTGCATACCCACGTGAGGGATCTCGTTTCAAATATATATATATATATATATATATGTATGTATGTATGTATGTATGTATATATCCAAGCGCCAAGAAATTATTTTAAATTTGATTTGAATGAGTAGTAGGGCCGTTGGCGTCAACAAAATGATTTTTTTCAGATAAAAAAAAATCAAAGAGTGGTGAAGTGCGGCACAAAGGCGCAAGGGACCCAAAAAATAAAGTGGGTGGGATTTTCTTTATTCACTAATATTATTTGGATTTTAAATATTAGACATGATGTTTTGTTTATTTTAAACAATATTTAGAAGCATGCTAGGATTGCTTGAAGAGTATTTAAAATGGAAATGCAGAGATTTTTGGATGAATGGTTAATATTTTAGTCTCATGCTCAGGTAATAAGGAATGATTTATTTGCTTTCAATTACTTGCAGGTCGAGTATTGCACTTCAATAATGGTTACATGTTGATCTTGGATTGCGCTATGAAACAAAAGAAAATAAATTAAGATTTAAGAACTCCACGTACTATAACACCCCAACCCCCACATTCTTTGAGTATTACAGATAACCACCATTCTTTGATAGTAAACTTAACCATTTGGCGAGTTGGGTCCATGTTACTTTACAAGTGACACAAACTTGACTTTCTATTTTTCATTACCTCATGCCTTAGAGTAAATTCAAGAATACAAATTTTCACTTAATAAAATCAAGGCAATCAAAGATAAAGAAAAAAATCAACTCATTTATTCATTAAAAGGAAAATACATAACTTTATAATATAAAAGTAAACTATTACATTGTTGATCAAAAGAAGTTCATAACCTCTAAAATAAAAATTAAATTTCAGCAAAAGACTTATTCAAAATTGGGCAACATGCCCTTACATTAAAAAGAAACTTTTTTTTTTAAAAAATAGAAACTTGCTAGAATAAAAACTATCCAAATTCCATGGTCTTTATAATTTAATTTCCTGAAAAAAAGAGGAAGGGGTGAGTACAAAGCTCAGTGGATCTTTTTTAAACAACCATTTTCCAAATTCAAACCAATAACACATTCATATTTTAAACACTTGCATACATTAAGCATTTCAAGCATCCCTTTGTTTAAAGTTGAGACTTTAGACCAAAAGGGTTTTTAAGCCCTTGATGTTCTTAACAAAGTACCTCCTTAGAGTGAAATATAGCTTTTCTTAGCCAATTTCATTGGACTTTTGGACTTAAGATAACTTATCCACCAACCAAGTACTTTGGTCTTAAAACCATATGAACTAATCATATGAAAAGAACATTCATAGCAACCCACATGTTCGCTATGATGGTATGTGGTTATTTTCACCATCTTCTTTTGTTAAATCTTGAATCATCAATTAAACTTCAGAATATGAAACATAGATCAATAAAATCCAGAATATGAACAATCTAAAAATCAAATCATGAAACAACCATAATCATGCATCATTCTTTGAAATAAAACCTAAGCATGATATTAAGCATGACACGAATATTATGAATGCATAAATCTGAACAAGGATCAAATTTGAAACTGAAATATATTTTAAAATACTAGAACTGAAATTATTTTGATTTCAAAAGCCAAACAAACAATGAATATGCTAATAATTCAAATAAGAAAAAGGGGTTTTCAAGAAATCACTTCCACCTTATGATGCTTTCTCCCCAAAGTTTAGGCAAGACTTTCCAATGTACAAGCACCAAGAAAATCACTCAACATAAATCCCCAAACCAAGAACTTCTTACACACAAGAGGGAAAAGAAAGGTGAGAAGGGGTGCCAAGAAGAGGGCTTAGAGAACAAGAGAAAATCTCAACTCTTGTTTCTTGGGATGAAAGGAATGGTGAGCATGGGGTTTTTATATAGAGTTCAAAATGGTATAGAATGGTAAGTTTGTGGTGTTCTCATTGTAGGGAACTTACCAATTCTTCAAAATTTCGTGCCTTCCAATCATAGGAGAATAGCAAGTGTATTTGGATAATTTTCTTGGAATTTAGAAACCAATTTTTGGATTTTAGAAACTATTTTCTAAGATTTTTTTTGATTATTTTCTGTTTTATTTTCGGAGCCTTTGATCTAGACCCTC
Source organism: Tinospora cordifolia (assembly GCA_030144865.1). Lineage (NCBI taxonomy): Eukaryota > Viridiplantae > Streptophyta > Magnoliopsida > Ranunculales > Menispermaceae > Tinospora > Tinospora cordifolia. The sequence goes on along the minus strand of JAJIYU010005967.1, from coordinate 5,310 downwards.
GGATCGTCCTCGAGTGCAGCACGCGAATCCTCGCTCACGATCAACAAATTGCGCTTGCGTTGTGCAGCATTGGATCAGGCGGATCGATCGTGGCCGTTGGAACATGGTGATTCGGTGCATCTACGCATTGGTGCGGCATTGATCAAGATCGTCAGATCGGGCGGATCGATCGTGGATCGTTGGATCGTGCGTTCGACGCAGACTTGATCGTGGCCGTTGGATCGTAGATCGTGTGGATTACGTGTTTATGGCCGTTGGATGCTATATATATTGCCCAAAATTACTTTCTAAAGTTTCTATTATCCGAAATTTGCTAATGATAAACCCAATTTCACTTTCTAATCTATGTATATATGGTTTGTTGCACACATCATTCTATTTTGTTAAATCTCCATAATATTCTTTCCTTTCTATTTCTTTAATATTGTATTTATTAGATATTTTTCTATTTCTTTGATATTTTTTTTGCCAACAATTAATAATCCATATTTCTCTATATTTTTCATTTCTTCATTTCTTATATTTTTCTTCATAGTTTTTATTTTCAGAGAGGTAAAAATAATTATACATGTAGATATATAATTCACTCTACTTACTTTATATTTGATAATTAACGCCATAATTGTTCCATTATATGCATAATTAGAAAAATAATCCTTATACAAATAATAGTTGATAATTCTACTTACCTTGTATCATTTGTTAGATCATTCTAATACTAAGATTTCATTTGCCTCCAATTATTTTAAATCATTCTCAATAAATCTTATTTCTCGTTTTTCCTATATAGTTTTCACGTAAGAGTCTCAAGAAACCTTTACTTGCTTGTTGACTTTATTTATTTTTAAGTTATTTGACAAAATTATGAGGTATTACATGTACCAGAGTGATGATAGGCTACATAGCATTATCATGGATTACCCCACTGAGCTGCTTACAATAGCTGATTGTTCTTCGAATGGAAAGGTAATAGGCCGCATGACATTACCTCCCTCTTTAGATGTGGGTCCGAAAGGTAATAGGCTGCATGGTGTTACCTCCAGAGTTATTCCTAGACCATAGGGAGACACCGAGAGTAGATCTCTTTCGATCTTGCAATACGACGTAATAACCAACAGAGTATTTGAAATACCCTAATGTAATGAAAGTGTGTGCATGTTTGGTACTTTGGTTTAAACAATGCTAGTGATGTTTAGGGATGATCCACAAGGCTTTCGAGCTCACCCCATTTTCTTTTTCGGTGACACATGACGCTGCATGAGTCAACCCACACTATGGAGGACTGTTTATTTTGTTGAAACCTCAATGGAGAGATTATTAAATGTTTTATCTTTTCTGTATTTAAATTCGAATTGGGTACATGTCCCTTATTTTGGAAATGTCTTGTAAAATTTTATAGTTCACATGCTTTGGACTTAGGCCTTTTAAACTACATGTTTATGTTCATTGAAAATCCATTTCAAGGTTATGAGATTTTTTTTGTAGAAGTTATTTTATTTCATGTGGAAAATGACATTTAAATTGTTTGATCTCTTTCTCATTAAATTAGAGATTCTCACCTGAAATGTTTCATTAAGAAAGTTAAATGGATGGAACTTGGAATGAAGAAGTTTTGAGAAAGAGTGTGACTTCCCAATTCTCGATGAATGATGACCGCATGTATGGATTCTCCTGCCAAGTGGGTGCGTACCTCCGTGCAAAACCTTGACATTGCGCAGGAGGTCAGGTTTGGGGAACCGAGGTGTTACAAAGTTGGTATCAGAGCTAAGGCTATAGCTCCCAGGGAAAAAGATGTTCAAAAATAAATGGATAGATGTCACTTTAGATGGCTAGGTTGCTAAAACATAACAGTGATACCAACGCATCCCAAGTTTACTCATAGGTGAAATGTATGTCTAGAGAGGTGTCCCCGATAGTTTGATGCCTTTCTGGGGAGGTGTCCTTGAGGGTCTGATGCCCTTCTTTTGGGGGAAGGGGGTATCCCTGATCGTTTGATGCTTACTCTGAGACGGTGTCCTTGAGGGTCTAATGCCTACTTTGGAAGTGTCCTTGGAGTAAATTTTAGATTGAGGGTATCACAAGATTCAGTAATGTTAGTGTTGATTTGGCAAAAAAATCTTTCAGCCAAAGGATGAGACCTTAGAGATTGTAGATAGAGACTAAGTGTTTCCATGAAAGCACATGGATCATAAACATAAATAAAAGCTTAAAGAACATAAGCTAGAGACTGAAAATGTGTTAAAAAAACACTTTATTGGTTAGGAGACGCGATTTGGATGATTCTGTATCTCTAGTTTCTATGTGCTTTGGGATGCATAGGAATTTCGAGATATGGAGGAATCCTGGACTTGAAGATTGACAGACCATGTTTGGTGAATGGTCAATAACCTTGGAAGAGCTTGTTTTGCTATGCTTGGTTGGTATGAGACGGTCAAGTATAGTCGGGCTTGAGAAGCCTTAGTTGTCGAGACATTTGTGACATTGTTTGGGTGTAGTGAAATCACTGAGTGGAAACCTGTGTTGAAGGGCAAGAGTAGTATGTGATGCATGAACCTATAGGCATAGATTGGAATTTCACTATGCTAGCGTGAATTGTTTGATGCATGATATGTTGTTAATTATGCTTTTACTAAATTATTGCCATGCAAAAAAAAAAAAAAAGAAAAAAAAAGAAAACCAAAAAAATCCTGCATCTTGAAGATATACACTTGAAGACTTGATATCCTAGAATAGAACTTAGAAGAATAAACTTGTAGGCCACAGAACATGCGAGAACTTAGAGACATGGATCTAGAGTCATTGTAGTATGAATAACTCGTGAAAAAGGCTTCGACCAAAGGGTCGCAAGATAAGGAATAAGTACTTTAAAAGAGAGAAATTATCACAAGTTGCAGAAGCACTTGGTATCTAGAGTGTTGAAAAAGGGGGGGGGGTTGCGTAACCCAGATTGACTTCTAGATTTAATGTATGTGTTTCTCAATATTGAAAATTTTTCATTTCAACATGATTAAACTATTGGATGCCAAAGTGACTTTTTACCTTGTAGATAATGGCGAGAATAAGAGGAAATACACAAAGGAATGCAATTAAAGATGCCAACACAGACGAGTCAGGGCAGGGGGATGAGGGGACCCAGGGGCAGCATCACTTGTAGGGGCAATGGTGATGCCCGAGATGATCAATGAGATCACTCAGAGAGTAGTGAAGCAGGTTGTAAGGATCATGCAGCCATCGGTGTAGCCACCCACGCCAATGTAGCCATAGCCAGAGGCGCAGCCCCAGTCCCATATTCATCAGAGACCGATGTCTATTGACCCAGTAACATATGATCGACTGATAGGATATGACAGGGAGCAAAAAGGATTTATTGATTGAGTTTTAGAAGTTGCGACCTAGTGCATTTGAGGGCATGGCTGCTCATGTGGCAGTAGACAAATGGTTCACAGAGTAAGTACTTAAATGCTATGGGGGTAATTGGACCTAGGAGAGTTCCCCTAGCAGTGCATCATTTTATAGGACCCACCTACCATTGGTGGGAGATGATCATGAACGACCCAACAATGGATGAGTCCACCATGATGTGGAACAGTTTAAGGCCCTATTTTATGAGACTTTCCTTTCCAAGGGAAAGACGAGGCAGTTGTAGTCGAAGTTTGTTTGATTAACACAAAAGACTATGATAGTGGCTGAGTATGAGTAGAAATTTAGCTAGCTGTTTAGGTTTTCTCCAGAGTTGATTAGGGATGAGCAGTCCAAGATTGATAGATTCATCGAGGGACTGAAGGTAGAGATCAGGAAGATTATAGCTCCTCTAAAGCTGATTAACCTGAGAGAAATGGTAGAGAGATCATAATTTGTAGAGTAAGATCTTGAGTATGAGCAAGCTTTGAGGAGTAAGCACAAGAGAACATAGCTAGGGCAAGCAGTGGGAGCCTCACAAAAGTAGAAAGGCAAGGAGGATGGGTATAGAGCATCATAGGCTCATAGCCAGGCACAGAGCCGTAATAGGCAGCAAAATCAACAATCTCGATCAGACCATGCTACAAATGAACAAAAAGAATAGGCACGGAGGAAAGGGTTGTGTTATGCATGCAATCAGAAAGGACATATTGCCAAGTATTGCCCTACTAGAGCATTGATTCCAGCACCTCAGCAGCAGCTGTAGGCAAGTGGTCGGACTAGTCGTCCACGACAGAGGTATCAGCCATAACCTCAACCGTAGTAAAGGAACTAGGCCTAATCACGTGCTGTAGACATGTAGACGGATCTCACCCGTGTAGTGGAAGGTACATTCTTGTTGTTAGGTGTTGCTGTGTAGGTCTTGTTTGATTTGGTTGCAACTAGATCCTTCATTTCTAAGAACCTAGTGGATAGATTACAATTGGTAACAAGTCCGTTGTCAGTATCATTGGATGTAGCCACACCCATTGGGTCTACGATGAGTTCAAGGAGATATTGTAGATGTGACCTTAGATTTGGGGACAAGCTAATTTCAACTGATCTTTATGCTCTCCATTTTCATGGATATGACATGATATCGGGTATGGATTGGTTGACCTAATATCAAGCACAGATTAACTGTCAGAGACGAAAAGTGACTGTGAAGTTACCATTTGGTGAGGTACTAACGATAAGTAAGGACATGCAGAGATTGCCAAGGAGTCCTATGTTAGCCATACTATACTCTATAAAATAGAAAGAGGACTTTAGACAATTGTTAGAAGAGGGTGTTGGAAAGCCCAAACAAATACAGGAGATACCTATAGTACGAGAATAGCAGATGTGTTCCCAGATGATCTACTTGGACTTCCACCACACAGATAGTTGGAGTTCAAGATCGAGTTGCATTCAGGCATTGACTCGATAACCATTCCACCCTACAGAATGGCACTAAGAGAACTTGTAATACCCCGTCAAATAAATACAATAAGTTAAATAAATTAATTTCAAAGATTTTAATAAAATTTTGGGTGCAAATTGTGGGTTGGCACATGAAAACTAAGATATATTAAAGATATAGTAAAAAATTAAGCAAATAAGACCTTAATTTGATAATGTAAGGTTTAGTAGAATTAATTATAAAATTTAAGGAGTTGCTTAAGAAATAAATAGAAATAAAATATATACACATATTGGCTAATATGTGTATGAATAAGGTGTGTGTTAGCATAATAAATGTTAATATGTAAATAGAAAAACTTATATAATTAAATAAAAATGTAGTGTACATGTATTTATAAAAAAATAAACAAAGCATTATATAAATATTAATTTATAATTACATGAGGTATTATCTGAAAATGAAATATG
>JAJIYU010005966.1:0-21407 GCA_030144865.1 Tinospora cordifolia | reverse complement strand
ATCATTGGCACACTTTTTCCTGCTGTTATATAGGTTATCCTCACTACATGATTGACCTATCTCCTTCTTCATCACTTCAACCTCCGCAAATAGAAATATCTAACGAAGCAAGAAAAGTTTCTTTTCAGTAAATAAATAAATATGTTAGGCTACGTTGCTGCATTATAACAATTTATGTACTATGGTTTATTGTTTTTGTAGTGCAATTCTGAGAAATTTTTTACAAGTCTCATTGCTTCTTCAGGATTGATTTTCATCTGCTACAGCTCTTCTTTGTGTGCATGCCTTCATTAGGTATCCAAACTGACTAACTTTAGGCACATTTAAACATGGATGATTTTGGAATTTGACTCTCATATGAGAATCTTCATTTCTGATACAGCGGTATATTTGGTGGCTCAATATGTTCGCTATGAAATCAGAAGGATGTAGGCGGTAATGATAATGAGTATGGAATCATGCAAAGAAATTTAAGGACTTAAGATAAATAATTAAATATATGGTACTCGAAAGTAGGCACACAAAAGTAAAGAACTAAACAACATTGAAAAAAATTCTTGTCTTAATACTTTTGATAAAAAATTTGAACAAAAAACCCAATCTTTTAATAGTTGAAAAAAGATAAAGTTGTATTTAATTCAGGATTTAGATACAACTTTTCGTATTTAAAATTTTGGAAATATAACAAACCTGTTGGAAGAAAATACTCTCTAAACTTTATTTCTCTATTGAATTGATTATACAAAGAATGTTTTAGGGTGTATTTATAGACAACTCTTCTAAACTCTAAAATACTTCTAATGGACTAGTTAATCTCAATTTACGATTAACTCAAACTACCTATCCAAACTCCTAATAAAACTAATTTCACTCAAACTAATTCAGATGTTGCACACACCCAATGTAGTCTTCAACTTCAAAAATGTTTCGATCTTCAAAGGCTTAGTAAACAAATCTATAACTTGATCTTCAGACCTACAATAATTTAATTCAATCTCTTTCTGTTGCACCTAATCACGTAGGAAATGATACTGTATATCAATATATTTACTTCGACTATGAGTCACTGGATTCTTGGCCAAATCAATAGCTGACACATTATCAACAGAAGTTGGTGTAGGTCCACCAATAGACATATGAATCTGATGCAGAAAATTTCTCAACCAAATAGCTTGACAAGAACTAGAAGCAGCAGCAACATATTCAGCTTCACAAGTAGACAATGCAACAACAGGTTATTTCTTGGAATACCGAGAAAATGCAATAGAACCATAATAAAATGCATATTCAGATGTACTCTTTCTGTCATCATGATCACCACCCCAGTCACTATCAGAATATCCAAAAAGAGTAGAATCAAAAGTGTTAGAGTAGAACAATCCATGATTAAATGTACCATTAATATAACGAAGGATACGTTTAGTTGCAACAATATGAGATTGATTGAGCGATTCCATGAATCGACTAATAAATCCAACTTCATATAAAATATCTAGCCGTGTGCAAGTCAAGTAACGCAAACTCTCAACAATTTGTTTGAAATGTGTAGGATCAATTGGAGCTTCGTTAGATTTCTTTGATAACCTGGTACTAACTTCAACAGATGTGGAAGAGGGGTTGTAATCAGACATATTAAACTTCTTCAAAATATCCAGGGCATATTGATGCTAACTAATGAAAATGTTATCGTCACGCTGGTCAACCTCAATGTCAAGAAAATATAACATAAAACCAATATCAGTCATATCAAATTCTTCCATCATAGCCTTTTTGAACTCTCGAATCAATGTGACATCGTTGCCAGTAAAAACCAAATCATCAACATAGAAGCAAACAATAAGCATGGTACTAGTAGATGCATCAATCTTCACATATAAGACATGTTCAAAACCACACTTTTGGAGACCATTGGCATAAAAAAACTGATCAATTCTTTTGTTCCATGCCCGAGGAGCTTGCTTCAAGCCATATAGAGCTTTCTTCAACTTGTAAACTTTATCCTCAAGACCATATTTCACATATCTTGGTGGTTGTTTTAAAGCCAGGCTTCTGTTCATAACCTTTTGCGAAGTCGTGCTTTATAACGATCAATATCACCATTTGGCTTTCGTTTGGTCTTAAAGACCCACTTAACATCAATGGTTTTATGACCTTGGGGAATGTTAACAAGCTCCCAAGTGTTATTCTTCTCAATAGAATGAATCTCTGAGTCTATGGCAGCAACCTAATTTTCTTCTTTCATAGCTTCATTAACAATGATTGGATCAGAATCAACAAACATGGCATAATGAACTAAGTTCCCATCATCATTAATAGCATTATCAGAATAAACTTGAAAATCTTGAAATCTGGCAGGTGGTTGGATAGCATGCTGAGGTCTGCTACTAGTGGTAACTTCATTACTATTAGTGCTCAAAGGAACACTAGTGGAGGTAGATGTTTCATCATCAAAAGAAATAGGAGGAGAAGGTTTAACTGCATGGTGTACATCATCCCAACACCAAGAATCTTGCTCATCAAATAAAACATCTCTACTCACTATGACTGCATTAGTGGTAGGATTATAAAGCTTGAAGCCATAGAACTTGCCACTCTTGTACCCAATAAATATAGTCCTCATGCCTTTGTCATCTAGCTTTTTTTCATTCTAATCAGGAACATGTACATATGCAATAGAACCAAAAACTCGTAGGTGGGCAACACTTGGTTTGTATTTGCTCCAAGCTTCTTCAGGAGTGATGTGAAAAAGAGCTTTTATAGGGGATCTATTAAGAAAATAAACAGAACATGCAACTGCTTCAGCCCAAAAAGTGTGTGAAATACCTTTAACTTTTAACATACTGCGGGTCATATCCATGATCGTTCAGTTCTTTCATTCAACAACACCATTGTGTTGTGGTGTATAAGGAGTTGTGATCTCATGCTTTATCCCATGAGTTGTATAATAATCATTAAAGGATGTAGAAGTGTACTCACCACCATCATCAGTTCGTAACACTTTAATATGACGACCGCTTTGCTTTTCAACAAGAGATTTAAATTTCTAAAAGCACATATAAGTGTTAGTTTTATAAGTCAAGAAGTAGACCCAAATTTTTTTGCTGTAGTTATCAATAAAAGTGAAAAAAATATTTGTTTCCTCCATTACTAGTAGTCTGCATCGGACCTCACACATTAGAATGAATCACATCCAAAAGATGAGTAGCACATCAAGAAGATGAGCTTGTAAATGGTTATCAATGTTGCTTGCCAAGAATACAACCTTCACAAAACTGTTCTAGATGATTTACTACTGGTAACCCTTTAACTAATTTCTTTTGAGCTAGATGTTTTAAACTACTAAAGTTCAAGTGCCAATATCTCAAATGCCACAACCATGACTCATCAGTAATAATAGTTTGAAAACATGGGAAAATATCATTCTAAATCTCTATTTTAAATAAACGATTCTTCAAGGGAGATTTAAGAATGATAGTACATTCTCTATTGAGCATGGTTAAGTGATTATCCTTCATCTGTACATGATAACCTTTCTCAAGTAGTTGTCCAAGACTAAGCAGGTTGCTCTTCATATTTGGAACATAGAATACATCAGAGATGTACTGATGGTCACCATTCTTCAGTTTGATTAAAATGCAGCCTTTTCCCATAGCAAGAATCTTACTATCATTAACAAACTTGACTTCTGTGCGAATAGAATCATCTAAGTCAACAAATAAATCACGTGTTCCACACATGTGATTAGTGCACCCAGTATCAAGATACCAAAGATTTTTGCTGATGTCGCTATCTTAAATGGATGCTGTCATCAACATTGTTTGAGTAGTAGAAACATAATGTGTCTGGACAAATGAAGCTTTTTCATTTGAATTTGTTGGCTGGCGATGTCAACACTCAGCTGCATAGTGCCCAAATTTGTTGCAAACATAGCATTGAATTTTAGATTTATCATTACCTCATCTATGATCACCGCGTTCACCACTAGTGCCATGACCGCTATTTGGGTGCCCGCGACCTTGGTTTTGGTGATGTTGTTGGCCTCTGCCACGTCATCAACCACAACCACTATATTTTGATTGACCTTTACTTTGATAATTGTTAGACCTGGAATTCACTAAATGCTTATCTGTATGAGAAGAAGCTTCAATCATCAAAGCTTTTTCTGTGGGCTATTCTACACTCTTTTCTTTCAACCACTGCTCGTGAGCCTATAACAAACTAGTCAACTCATCAACTGTCAATACAGATAGATCTTTAGATTCTTTAATGACAATGGCGATATGTTCGAACTTCATAGTAAGAGATTAAAGTATCTTTTCAACTGTAGTCTCATTTCGACCCTTTCGTCATAGCTCTTCATCTGATTAACTAAGACCGGTACTCGGTTAATATAAGTCTCAATAGACTCTGCATCTTCCATCTGAATCAGTTCGAATTAAGGTCTCAGACTCTGTAGACGTACTTTTCTGGCTTTATCTGCACCTTTGTAAGACTTTTCTAAAATATCCCACACTTCTTTAGCTGTAACTGCTCTTTGCGTGTACCTTTTCAAAGGCAATATCATTAAGGGTTGAAGGATAAAATATAATGCCTTTTTATCCTTTTTCTTATTTTCACAGACTGTATCACGCTGATTAATTGGTACGTTGTCACCTAGATCAACAACTCATTCTCTACAATATCCAATAATTCTTAATATTCAAATAGAGTCTTCATCTGCATTATTCCATCAATCATACTTTTTGCCATCAAAAGTAGGAAGTGATGGTTAATGAGAACCATTATTTAAAGCCATTGATATTTTTTTCAACTACAACCCCTTTTTTTTGTTGATTCCTCCCTTTTTTTAACTCACTAGCAACAGCAAAAGGAAAAACACAATGGCAAGAGGGATTGAAATTGCAGCACAAACAATTTCAACAATCAGAAAGAACAATTTCAACAATTTCAACAGAAATTGCAGGACAAACCAGAAAGGATGAACTATTGCAGCAATCTAAACACGAACCAACACGAGCAAAAAGAATATTTCATGAACCAGAGAGGACAGATTGGAACAGAAGATGAGGGAAACCTTGCATGTAATACCCAATTTTCAACCAGACCTCCGTTCACGTGATATCTCACTGTGGATCGTCGATTGATGAAAATCAAGATGCTAGTTGAAAATCTTGTTCTGTCAAAATCTTTTTCCTCAAAATTTAGTTCATAACCACTAGCTTTTAAGTCAATGTCTATATCGATGATTTATACAAAACAAAAGATCAAAATGATTTCTCAAAATATTCACTGGAGTTCTCAGTACAAATCATATATGAGGTAGCGGAATCACTTTAAAAACTGTTATTGAAACCAAAATTGTTAATTAAGAAAAGTCATTTAACAATAAAGCAAACTAAAATTAAAACCAACGAAAAATACATTAAAATAATCTAGTAAAATACATGAAACATGACCTTTAAGTCTCCTATCCCGAACGACCTCCCCATGAGGTGTCCAATCAAAGCGCGAGTCTTTTGACGTAGGTTGCAGTACTCTACGTCTATGTGTACCTAAAAAATATAATGGGTGAGATCGAAAGCCCAGTGGATCGATCCTACACATCACATGCATTATACAGACCCAATCCAAAACATTACAAGCACTTTTCAACATTAGGCGTTTCAAACATTCATTTAGTTTTGGTCAAAGTCGAAACCGGAAGCGGGTTGAGATGCCTCTCGGTATTCCCTGTGATCCAATCCAATTGTAATCATAGAGGCCTCAGGTGGTACCATCTAAAATCAGTCAAGTCATCAGTATCACAACCTATGGGAGAATACTTATTGCGACTCGTACCGTATCCCAAAGACTTCGAGCTGTCGCAGGCAGCTCAGGGTGGGAATACCTACGATCCGCCTTGCGGCTCGACAATCGCACCGATACGTGGATTCTAAATAAACCATCATCTTATTTTTGTTTTACAAACAATCTCAATCACAGCAAGCATCATATAATACACTAGAACATATAATCCAAACTATACTTGCAAGTTAACATGATAAGGTGCATAAATAAACAATAGGATCAAGACACACATTTGCCTAGTCATGCATGTCGTAATTGAGTAAATCTAATTGTCAGATCATGTCATGAACTAATTATGCGTGGATTAAATAATTCATCAAACATCACATATCATTCAAAGAAGTCAAACAAATTCAATCGATTTCCTATAAGATTCTAATAACTTAAAACTATTCAATCAAATGCTTTGAATCTTAAATCTATATAATACATATGAGTAAGGAAATCACGCCCACCTGGTTTTGCTGTTCTTCAGGGCAACCTTGCTTTCCTTCGAGTAATCCTGTACTATAAAATGTAGAAACCTGAAATTTACCACTTAATAATTTATTCTCAATTTAAGTGATTTCTAATTTAGTTAAGAAGTCTAAATATTAGTTTCCACTAATTTAGGATTATTCTTAATTTCTAGAGTTTTGTATATTCTAATTAATATAATTTCTCAGTTCTCAGAATCTTCTTAATTTAAATTAATAATTTACTTGTATGCTTGTTAATCAAATTAAATTTCTAATAATTTAATTTTCATAAATTTACATAATTTATTAATACCATAATTAATTTAGTTACAAACAAAATAAGACTTCTAAATGTTCTAGTCTAGTTTCAGAGCCTAAGATTTTATTATTTTGTTATAAAATATTTTAAGGTTCTAAAGCTTTATTATTATTTATTTATTTATTTTCCTAAAAGTCTAAAATGAGTTAGATATATATATATATATATATATATATTTGATTACTCTTGAATTAGTTTAAAGTTGAGATAGTAAAATAAGTAAATATAAACATTTTAATTTTAATACTTTCCCAAATTCCGAGTCTTCGTGCAAAATTCACTGGCATCAAATTAATATTTTTAACACAGAAAGGTTAAATAGAGTTTTAAATTTATGTTTTCCCTAATAAAAGTTTAAAATTCTAGATTTCACTCAGTGCATCTAAATTGAAGAAAATACTTCATTTCAAGCTATCAAAATTTCTAAAATTTTAAATTACACCTTTTCCAATTCGTATTGGCAACTCGACATCGTTCGTCGTCTTCGTCACGCGAACAACAGCAGCAACGGTTGCGGCTTCCATTTCTTATCCCTTGCGTGACGACGTACAGCAGAACCTGTAGAACGCAGTTCACGCAGCAGCAGTCACACACGGCTGTTGTGTGTTCCTCTTTTCTTCTATTTGTGTCTCTCGGACAACAGCACAACAACTAGAACTCTCTGGTTTCTGTTTCATCCTCCTCCCTTTGTTCTTTGTTCTTCGTTCTTCCAACACCAGAATTTCGGTCTTCTCCTTCTCGCCCGGATTGCAGCAGCAGCTGCACGCACCTCTCGGCCAGCAACAAACAACAAGGCAACAACAACCTCTTCATTCCCTGTTTTCGTTTCTTCACAGCCCACCGAGCACAACCAGCCAGCTCACGTTCTCTCCTTCAGCGTAGCAGCAACAGCAACGGAGCCATTGCTCTGTTTCCGTTTCTTTGCACCCCTGCAGCGTCAGTCCTTCCTTCTCCTGTTCGTGCGACAACTTCCCGGAGCAGCTGCTTCTTCTTCATTCGGTAGTTGCAGCAGCCACAACAGCACAGACCACCGTTGCTCTGGTTTCTCGTCTTCCCTCTATTCATGCAATGATAGTCCCGAGCAGCAGCAGCATGCAGGAACAACAGAGCACCCTGCTCTATTCTCCGTTCTCTCCTCTGTCTGTTTCACCGATCACGCCCCTCATCTTCTTCTTCATTCCACGGCAGCAGCTTTGGCAGAATTGACAGCACCAGCAGCTTCGGTTCTCCTCTTCCTCTGTTTTCTCTTCCTCGCCTCATGGTAGCTGCAACATGAACTCTGAGCAACAGCTCATAACTTCTTCTTGTTCGGCGGTAGCTGTAGCGGCAACAATTGCAGCACCAGCAGCTGCATCAACCTTCCAGCTTCCTCGTTTCCTTTTACCTTTCCCTCCGTTTCTTCAATTTTTGTCTCTCCGGTTGCAGCAACCCAAAACCAGAGCAATCTTCTTCTCCTTCGGTTGCTGCTCCTTCTTCTTTCTTACTCTCTTCTTCGTGCTTCAGTTCCTCCCTTTTTGTTCATCTCACCAACCACATACCAGCAAGACACCGCATTGGCTTCTTCTTCAATCTTCTGTTCCTTCACTTCCAAACCATCCGGCTACAACATACCACCAACGCCCAGAATCTGCAATTGCATTTTTATAATATGCACTCATCATTCAATATTAATGAATGTTGCAATTGCATTTTTATACAATTAAAGGAAACTTTTTAACGTTCGTAAAAAATAAAGAACTGATGAATAAAGATTCTTTCATCAATGATCAAGTTTTAAAGGCAAGAAATCTTAAGTTTAAGCATAGGCAAAATATTTTAAGTTCAAGTATGGAAACATCCTATTCATACAATAGAGTATCTTTAATTGAATCATGGATTGAAGAAAAACGGGTGTTCCATAGGATAGACATTACACTAAACAAAACCTTCTTCAATATAACCATGGATTGAAAACATAAAAGTGACATGACATAAAGATTTCTATGAATATTTATTTTTAAATATTGTGATAGATATCCAACAAGAAAAGTGAAATGTATATATTTTGTTTTTAAAGAAAAAAGTTAAAAAGAGAATTGTCGCCCCATAAAAATGAGAGTAATCCATGATTGAATTGGAGATTTATTTTTTATTTTTTTGCGATTAAGTACTGCATAGAATAAACATTCTCTTCACATTCATTACATTATATTTTTCTATTCGTGGAGTTCATTTTTTGTATTAGAGATGTTCTATCTAGTTTCAATCCAATATATATTCTATAAAATTCTCTTGTTGCTTATTTATGTTTCGTACTAAACGATAAAGACTTCAATCATGGTGGTTAGAGGTAAGTGCGACAAATTCTTGTCATCATTTCTTAAATGAATTTTGTCATAGATGGATGTTATTTGTATATTGTAAACTAAAATCTAACCAGTTTATTAATTGTGTCATGATATACAAACTCAAATTTGACTCATTTATTTATCATGTCATGATAGGCATACTTATGCTCGATCTGTTTATTAATCGTATCATATTTATGTCATGTATAGCGTATATATAACTTATCTAACTTATTGTAACCAATTTTTAAATTATTTTTTATAAAAAAATATTAATAAAATATAAAAGATAAATAATTTATTAAAAACAAATCAAATTAAAGAAATTTTTTCAAAAAATAATTTAAAAACATATTAATAAATATTTTAATTTAAATTAACCAACTTATAATGTATCTCTTAATTTTCCTATAATCGTGTTAAACAAATTATTTTCAGATTTAACAGGCTAATCTGTTTATGATTTGAGATTTGGCGATGTTTAATTTATTTAGTCTCAAACTCATTTACGTTAAACGAAAATATTTTAACTGTGCATCATGTTCGAGTTCAATTTTTATGTCATGTTACAAATTTTCACTCTTAATTAAAAGGAGCAAAACAAAATCCGAATGAATACAAATATGAACCTTGTCTCATTGAGAGACGTATAGCATTTTTGCAATTGCCCCAATTTAAGAACAAATGGATTTGGACCCAAGGATGGTAATATTGCAATTTTGGATTACATTAGCCAACCCATAATACCTAATAGCATAGCCATCTTCCAACAATGAATTTACAAGAGTGTTCGTTGGTTTGATTGGATTGATTTCACGTCCGAAAAAGTTAGAACTCAACCTAATCTAATATCGAGTTAGCTCTAACTCATTATTTTTTACTATATTTTAATCCTTTTGTTAAGAAAAATTATAAAATTAAATTTTTGATATTTTTTTTTTAATTAAAAATTATAGTCGACCTATGAAACATGCAAAAATAATAATATTATGAAAAATTCTTCTACTATTTTAATTTACATAAATTTAACATTAGTAAATTTATGATGTCTTCTTCAAAATTGAACTTCTTCTAGCGTAAAACTCATAGTTTTGTAAAAATAAAAAATAATTATCATTAATATTTGAAAATAATAAATATTATTGACATAAAAAGAAAATTCGACACGAACACCCAGAACTTTCCACTATCCTTAAAGCATCCCTAATGATTCACTTTTGGTTCATGATTCTAACTATTACAATGGTAAGAATCATTGTTGCATGACTGTGGACATTGGTTTGATTTTTCTTTTTCTTTTTTTTTTGGAGCAGAAACCTTGAAAATTATCGATTGATAGTCAGAAAACAAGACAATCCAACAAAAACAGGGGCAGCCATACCATCAGCCTTGAGCAAGAGGCCATTGTAAAACATCTAGCTAAATGCCAACAAGCTTCTTCCCCAATTCCCTGACCCAATTCACCTACGAAAAACCTTCTACCGGATTGATCATGAATGCCCACAAACTGGAAGTGGTCATTGGTTTGAGTTATGGAAACATGTTGTGCGTCAAGGTAAGGTTGCACACAGAAAATGCAAATGCAGGTGTGACTCTTTCTCAAGACCCATCAGGCTGCCCTTTTTTTCATGTCTCCTTACTCCATTTATTGAGGGTGTAGTCTTTAGTTACATGTAATTGATTAGATCTATGTCTACCTATTTGTTGATCTAGCGATCTACATATATGTATGTATGTATTTTGAATTATCTCTATTTACGTTACGTTAAGGCTTCATCTTCCTAGATTGTTATTGTTAATAGTTAAAACAAAATTATTTATTTAAATTGGATCATTTGATTACTAGTCCTATTTTAGGAAAAAAAATGTATTAGTTTTGTGTTCAACTATCTTAACACATTTGTTATCATTTTAATCTCCATTTGAAGATAGTCCTATAATTCTTTTATTCTGGTCATCTTAATTTTAATTTTTTATGTTTTGATACATACTTCTTTAAACCTATCTACAGGCAGATTACATGAGATTGACAGATTCCTATCAGCCCTAAATAATGTCCATCTTTCAGACTAACTTGATAGACTTAAGTGGTCCTTACAAACTTCTGGTTCCTACTCCTGTAAACTCTTCTTTGATCATCTCATCGACGCTCTTTTCTTTCCCCCCATGCTTAGATCCTCAAAAATTAAGTTTTTTGGGTGGCACTTGGCTCAAGGGAAAACTCAATACATTGGATGTGCTACAAAGGCAATTTTTCTATTGAGGTTTATCTCCTAGCTGTTGTTTGTTATGTCTTCAAGATGGTGATGCCATCCATCATTGTTTAAACAATGTAGAAAGCAACAAGAAAGAAAAGGCGGTTAGTCCCAACTCTGTGAGTAAATCATCGGCAAGTACAGATAAAATTTGCTCAAATTCAACACCCAAGACAGACAAATCCAATGTCAGCAATGAAACTGTAAGTGCCTTTAGATTGCAAGGTCTGTGATGTTTTGAAACTGTGGCTTATGTTGTTGAATGGTGTTATTTCCCTCCATATGGCACTTTCCAAGTTCATTTCATATAAAATTTCTTTCATTTTTCCCTTTCCAATCCTTGCCTCTTATTATTGTATTTCATCCACAAACTTGTCTACTTATTGCATTATCTTTTATATAACTGCTAAGATATAACGTGAGAAATTTCTTCTCCAAAAAAAAAAGAGACACGGGAGAGAAAATTTATCTGATCTTCCATTCTTACCTGCATATAATACTTCCTTGAGCAGTGAAAATATCTATTGCAGAATGGTTATAGAATAAAAACTTGATCTTTTTTATTTATTATAACAAGTGGACAACAAAGATCAGATGATACATGCATCGCAATAGAACAGTCCATAATGAATTAAGCAAGCGATCTTTGTTGAAAGATCATACTTTTGCTGAAAGTGGCCATCAAAAGATGTGATCACCCACCAATGTGGATTCCAGACCCACGCAATTATTTAATGCCCAAGAAAGCAAGCAAGAAAGCAAGATAACCACAGCAACAGTCACACAAACTTGAAGAACTTCAATTTCTTCCTACATCAACAACTCCTTCATAAGCAGCAGGAGCAATGTTACAGTTCTCTTCAGCAAACAGATAAACATAGATAAAATTACTAACACAGAGACACCCGCTGCTTCAGAACTCCAGTTTCTTTTAGCAACTTCCTGCAGCATGTGATCAAGAGTCTATAAAACGCCAGCCACACTGTTCAGTATTTTAAGATCAATGAAATAGTGCCAACAACAGCTAATGAAGCTAGAATAAATTCAAAGACAGCACTGCAAATTATTTATTGTCTCCAATAATTCAACATAAAAGCAGAATTGTGACGCATGATTATTCCATAGCAACTTGATTATTTGGTATTTATTCTTATATAATCCAAAGTGGAGTTTATCATAAACAAGAATAACAAATAATTGAATAACTAATGATCTAATAAAAGAAGGAAAGACAAATGTAAAGAAGCTTATTGGGATGTCACTAACCTTTAGTTGACATGAGTTGTAGGTTTTCAACATGAATTATGCAAAATAGAGATTGTCGAGTTGCTGAAAATGCGGGCAACCCACAATTGTCAATTCTTCCAGTGAAGTGAGACGCTGCATATCTTTCTTGGAGGGGAGATGCATCAGATTCTTGCAATGGCGAATTTTTAAGCTCTCAAGAGATGACAACTTCCCAATCCAATCTGGCAAAGCAATCAACCCATCAAAGTTTGTTATTGTTAACTCTCTAAAGCTGGTGAGGTGTTGAAGCTGTTGAGGTAATGACATAAGGTTGGACCAGCCCTTTATCTTTAACTTCCGTAGGCATTGCATTGGACGAGTGGGGAGTGGGAAATAATCCAACTCCTCCGAAAACCCACAAAGTTGTAATCTGTAGAGAGATTCAGGGGATTCCAAATCTTCAACAGAAAACACTCTGGCAATCTTCTATCGTCAGATCTGTTAGAGATGTCAAGAGTTGTAAGCTATCTTCATCTTGAAACCCGGGGCAACTCTTAAGTTTAATATTGCAGAGCTTCTTGTTGTTTAGCAAGAACCTTATTGGCAAGGTTGTAAGATCTGGAACACCTTCGACTGATAAAGAAAATAAAGAAGTTAGGCTTTTGATAACTGACTTCACAAAAGTTCCACAAACATCCGCAAGCGTTAAATATTTAAGAGATGGAAATGGATGATGAGTTGTTGTAGAAACAAAATGTGTCAGGTTGTCGCAATGAGAAATCTCCAAGGTATTAAGAGAAGATAGGGTCCCGAGCCAATCCGGCAGAGCAGTTAGTCCATCAAAATGTGTTATTGTTAAGCAATACAGTGTGGTAGGGACGTGTTGAAGTTGGTGAGGGAATGACTTGAGGTTGCACCATCCCCCAATTTTTAGTTCGCTTAGTCGTGGCATGGGGCAAGTGGGAAATGGGAAATAATCTAGCTCTTCTTCTAATAATCCACCACCAATTTCAAAAGACCGGAGAGATGCAATCCTCTGTTATTATTTCAACGGGAGATGTGAGTTGCAATCTTTTTGCTTCTTCTAGGGAACCCTGAAGCTTAGGGCAATCTATGAGTATAACTCTTTTGAGCCCTCCCGTGTGCAATAGAGCGGGACTTTCCAACAAAGGCAAAAATGCTAGTGTCAAAGTTTGAAGAGAAGTCAAGCCACTCAAATCCACAGCTGTTACACTAGGGCAACGAGTAATCTCTATATTCTTCAGAGATGATGATGGGCGCAGTACTGGATGACCAGCAAAAAACCCTTGAAATCTGGGGCATTCATGAATTTCAACATTTTGAAGATGCTCGTTATTCTGCAGCAACCCTTTTGGCAAGGTCGTGAAATCGGGAACTCCAACTATTGAGAGGGAAGTGAGAGAGGTCAGGTTGTTGTAGGCAGCAGCTGTTGACTCTTCTTCTTCTTCAACCACGACCACGCTTCTAATTCTCTCAATTTTCATTTCCTTGAGAGAGCGAATTGACGTAGTTAGAGTTATCACCAAATCGTCACAATATCTTAGAGTTAACATCTCGAGAACAGGAAAGTGAGTTCGCATGATTCTCAATTTGGGACAAGCTAACACGATCAACTCTTCAACGTCAGGAAAATCTTCTCCCCACTCTCCCAATGCAGTCATGGCCCTCATAGACAGCCGCTTCAGACGAGAAGGCTGGGAGATTGTTGTTTGTTCCTTTTGATCACAACCACCAAGAAGCTTCACTCTCCCAAATCCATCTATATCAAGCACCTCCAGACAAGGTAAGTGCCTCCACAAAGCTGGGATTTCTGTGCAACCATTGCATCCTGATAAACTCAACTCAATCAAGAAGGGAAGAATCAAAGCGTTTGTCAACCATTTAGGTAAGTTTCCTCCAGGGAATCCCTCCATGCTCAGTTTTGACAATCTCGGACGAGGTTGCATCTCTTCCAACACTTCATCATAATTCACGGAGTCATTCGCGCCATTCCAAAACAATTTTAAGGTGTTAACATTTTTCTTCTTCCTTAACCTTGCTTTTTCTGCAGATTTTGCAGTCTTCACATTCTTCAAACCATAAATTTCCAAGCTACCACGAAGGTGATTTAGATTTTCCAGCTCTTCGATCTCACAACCATTTTCCCACAAGCCCACACTAAGAATTGGCAATTCTCGTAGGTCTTTCAGTCTCCCAAACCCTTTTGGCAATTTAGTAACATTTCGAACAATAAGATGTCTTAGATTGATCAACTTCCACAGATCTGTTGGAAGTTCTTCCAATTTAGAACACCGTTTGACATGGAAAATCTGCAATTTATAGAGCTGACAAATAGAATTTGGAAGTGCTTGTAGACTCCTGCCATAGATATAAAGGTACCGCAGGTGTATTAAGTTGCCAACTGCAGCTGGCAGTGTTTCAGCGTCGTATCCTAAAGTCAACACTCGCAAGCATTTAAATTTTGACCATTCAACATCCCCCTCGAAAAGAAAAGTGCGCAACCTCCCCATCGCGGGCAGATTTTCTTCATGGATTCTACAAAAGTGTTCTGGATCATCCACCCACAGATGATAAGTTTCTGAAATGTCATTTGTATTTGAATCCACGACCAAGCATTCTTTCTCAGAAGTTGATTGTGCAAGATTGTGCATAAGGTCATGCATTTTGCATGCCCATATTTCCTCAGTATTAATCCCTTGTATATCTTGAAAGAAGCAACTTCCACACAAAGTGTCAAAATAATCATTGCCGACCTTTTCAATGTCATCACCATTCGACGACTGAAGAAAACCATGTGCAATCCACATTCTGATTAAATCTTCCTTGTAAATTATGATGCCTTTTGGAAATATAGCACAGTAGGAAAAGCATGTCTCAAAGGTGGTGATAGATGATCATAACTCAACTTCAACACACGCACTATATTACTGTCATCTCCAGATGTGATATTAATCATAGTTTCACCACCTTCAATGGACAACCAGGCTTCTAGGGTTTGTTTTGAATTCATTAAAGCTCCTAAAGTCTTAGCGACTAAAGGAACACCTCCACATTTTTTCACCATCTCCTTTCCAGTTTTTTCTAAAGCTGGAGATCTTTGTGGTCCTCCACTTCTAAATGCCCATTTTTCAAATATAGCCCAGCAGTCATCATCTAACAAAACATCTAAACTATGGTATGGAGGAACAGTAGTCCCCTTGATTTTTGCAGCATTTATGCTTCGAGTAGTGACTATGATTCTGCACCTGGCAACACATTGTTTTAGCGCGAGTTTTAAATCATTCCACTGATCTCGAAAATGCATATCCACTCCATCACCAGACTGCTCGTTCCATACTTCATCTAGTATAAGTAAAAAATTTTTGTTCTTCTTCTTTACTTCTTCCAGCTTTGTTTCCAGTCTTCTCAGCATCTGCTCTTTAGTTGATAAATCAACACCATCAGTTCCACAAATAGCTTTCACCACTATCTTCAAAAGTGTGGTATCACCAGAGTGGTTAGAGACAGACACCCAATTTCTGGTCTCAAAATATTTCTTCACGTCTTCATCGTTGTATAATATTTGGGCAAGCATGGTCTTGCCCATTCCTCCAAAACCAACAATGGGAATGGCAGTAACTGCCTCATCAGCATCAGTAGCAGCAGCTTGATGGCTAATGTTTAAGCCATTACTAAGTAACATTTCTTTTATTTTCTTAACATCATTTTCCCTTCCACGGACTTCAGAATTATCTATAAGTGAGAAGGTTTCTCGCCAATTCACAGCTGAAGAAGTAGTTTCAGAGCTTGCATTTCTACTACCCTCCACTTTGTTTAGATTAAGAGCTGTCATGTCCTTGGTAATTCCATTAAACATCTCATTCACGTCCTGTATTCTATGAGCTACTTTCCACGGAAATGCAATTGAATTGAAGAGTGGACAGCAAGCAATGGCCTTCTTTATGTGGCTTTGGATCTCTATTTTCCTCCGCAAAGTCTCGTATGCAACCTCATCCAGTATATCTTCAGCATCGTAGGCGACTCTCTTCAGCCTCTTCAACCACTGCCTCAGTAATTTGTCACCCACTTGACGATTCTCTGCATCCTCTGAATAAGCTTGGATGGTGTCCAAGGTGGTTCGCAGCTTTTTCAACTCAGATTTGTATCCCCACATAAGACCAATCTCATGGGCTGCAATAGAGCTCAACTTCTTCACAATTTCGGTTATCCCGCTCACAAGCAAATCCTCAGCCATCCTTCTTCCTGGAATTAGTAGCAGCAAGTGACAAGAAAACACAAAAGAAAAGGGAAATGAAATGCAGTCAAGTGGCAGAGATGATTGTGTGAAAGAAGCAATGGCAATAGTGGTGATTTCTTCCCACTTTCTAGCTTGAGAAAAACTCTAGAAATGAGATAAAAGAGCAAATATTCTTTATTGAAAATAAGAGCAAATATTCTTTCTTGAAAATTCTGTCTCCCACAAGAGGATAAAGTGATCTTGTTTATATTCTTCTCACGCTACGGAAACCTTAATTACACCATAAGAGTAAAATAAGAGCAAATATTTTCAGCAAATATTCTTTACTGAAAATAATAGCAAATATTCTTTCCTGAAATTTCTTTCTACCACAAGAGGATAAAGTGATCCTTTATATTCTTCTCCTACTACAGAAACCCAAATTACACCACAAGAGCAAAATATTTTCAGCAAATATTCTTTACTGAAAACAAGAGCAAATATTCTTTCCTGAAATTTTTTTTCTCCCACAAGAGGATAAAGTGATTCTTTTTATTTTCTTATCACACAACAAAAACCTAAATTACACCACAAGAGCAAAATAAGAGAAAATATTTTCAACAAATATTCTTTACTGAAAATATGAGCAAATATTCTTTCCTGAAAATTCTTTCCTGAAAATTCTTTCCCACAAGAGGATAAAGTGATCCTTTTTACATTCGTCTCACACTAAAGAAACCTTAATTATATTATAAGGGTCCCTGACTAGTAAAGTAAAAATTAACTTCTTTGATTATCTCTAACTCTAGGGCCAAGGTACGCATTTCATACAAACTAGTCCAGCCACTTAGGCTTTTTTTACACATCGTTTGGGTCGGCTTTGATCATGGGCTGTGTGAGACATGTTTAGGGTTGACAATTTACGTCATCGTGTTATAAACGGATTGTGACGTAAATGAGTCATGTCATATATATTGTAAATGGGTCGTATAAATAGATCGTATCGTAACCGTGTTCATAATCGTGTATCTGTATATGACCTATTTAATTTTTTACAATCAAATTTTAAAATAATTTTTTTATAAAAATATTATTAAAAATATAAAACATTTTTAAAATAGATTAAAATTTAAAAACTTATATTTTAAAAAATAAAAAAAAATTACACTATCAACAAATTAATAAATATATTAATTTTGAATTAACTTATTTATAATTTATCTTTTAACTTATTCATTATCGTGTTAAATGTATAATTTTTGGGTTTATCAAGTTAACTGGTTTATGACCTGCATTTAGTTGTGTTTAATCGTGTTTGATTTGTTTTGACCTAAACTTATTTATGCTAAACCCAAACTCGTTAACTTCGTGTCGAGTTATCGTGTCGTGTCATAAAATGCCACCCCTATACCTGTCCTCTAGATAGAGGTCTTGAGAGAGAGAAACAACAACATTTGATTAGTGGTTGCATCAATATTTTGAGACTTCCCAAGAGAAGCATCAAGGAACTTGGATCTTATTGATTACGAGCCTGCCAATGCCTAGTGGTTAGTTGCTTTATTAATTAAACACAGAAATTTTGAAAATGGCAACATCTCCAATACAAATATAGATCAACATCTATATAAGTATCAAATCATCAATATAAAAAAGATATACATCCTAAATAGTATATAATTATACTTAATTTACATCTATAAAAATATCAAATCATCAATGTAAAAATATTGATTATTTTTTTTATTTTGTTGATATATCTATGAACATGACAATATAAAAGTAAACGGTCATGTTAGCAATGTCTATTACTATTTATGTTATGTTAGTTTTACATTAAAAATTTACATTTACATTAAAAATTTCAGATCTTGTTGGCCGTGTTTGAGCATGATGAAGAAAAAATTTCAGATCTTGCTGGCCGTGTTTGAGCATGAGTCCGTGAAGAAGGTGACGATCTAGTTGTGCAATCTGGTTGGACGGACAACAAGGGAATATCTAAAGATTTCTGGAGTTGAATGGAGAAGAAATTTCAGATCTGAAAGAGGAACGTGGCTGTGCGTGCTGGAACGAAGAAGATGGTTGCTGGTTTTGATGTGCGAAGAAGAGATTTGCATGCGTTCCTGCGCGAAAGAAAATCTTCAACAAAAGAATTTTGTCATTGGGTGTTGTTCGCCCGTAGAAGACGAAGGAAGGTATAATACGTATATTTTTGAATTTTTAATAGTTAAAATTAATTATTTCTTTGATGTTCGATGCGTAAAATGAAAATTAAAAAATTCGTACCTTTAGGAGTTAAAAAACAAAAAAAAGGAAGTTGAAACCTTATTCAATATTTTGGTAGAAATATTATTTTTGATACTTGTGGATTTTTGAATAGATGCTTGGAATATGAATATCGAAGTTTAAGGGGTTTAGAATTTCGGAGACAAAAAAAAAATTTTTTTAATTTATTTAGAAGCTTGATGCAAATGGTAAATATTAAAATTTTTTTATTCAAATAAAAATTAATTAAATCATTTAAGAAAGAGTCTTAAGATGAAATTATTTTATTTTGAAACTTAGAATTTAAGAAATTTATGATTTAGATTTATTATCTTGAAGATGAATAATTTTTCATGAAATAAATAATTTATTTTAAAAGAGTAGTTTTGAGATTTTTAGTAATTTGGAGCTTAGTTCAAATATTAGATATAAAAATCTTATTTTAAGTGGAATGATATTTATTAAACATGAGTAAATTATTTTTGGAACCCAAATTCAAGTCTTAGTGTTTTTAAATTTTTAGATCGGATCTAAATAAATTATTTAGAAGTGAATGAAGTGTAGAAGTTCGAAAATTAATTATGAGAGTTTTATTTTTAGATTAAAAGTTTAAATTAGTAGAAGTGTTATTTTTATAAAATATAAGCTTAGAAGTATGGTTGAACATAATTTGGATAAACACTTGAGAACCTAGAAATAAATTAAAATGATATTATTTTGATCTGAATAAATTAGTTAAATATTTAGGTAGAGAAATTTTGGTTCCAAATTTAGAAAACATAAAGACTTAGAAATTGTTTTATTTAGATTATATGAAATTCTGAAATTTCGGAATAATCTTAAATTAGTTAAAATTGATATTTGGACATTATATTCATTTTAGAAATTATTTAAGCTTAAGAATATTTTTGAATGAGATTGAAGGTAAATTAGGAACTTAGAAAATTTTTATTGATTGTTAAATTTCAAATCTTGCAATTTTAGAGTATGGAATAGCTCGAAGGAAAGCAAGGTAGCCCTAAAGGTCTACAGTATCAAGTGGGCGTGATTTTCTTGCTCATGCGTATTATATGGATTTAAAATTTAAAGCATTTGATTGAATAGTTTTAGATTAATTAGAATCATAATAGGGCGTTGTTTGAACTTGTTTGGAATGTTTTGATGTTCTATAATGAATGGTGAATTATTTCTCTTGCATGCTTGAATAGCAAACCATGCATTTAGATTTCATTATTTACTCATACACCCTATCATTTTAATTGCATGCATTATTTGATAAATTTCTATTGTGTGTGTGATGTTTGGTATGATTGAACTTGTTTGTGAAACTAAAAATAAGATGAAGGATTATTAAGAATTTACGTACCAATGCGATCGATGAGCCTGAAGCGGATCGAAGTGACATCTCCTATATGTCACTGCTTGAGATCAACGAGCTACAAGGCGGATCGTAGGTATTCTCAACCTAGAGCTGTCTGAGATAGCTAAAAGTCCTTGAGAGATGGTACTACGTTGTAGTAAGTACACTCCCTCGGATTGTGATTCTTATAGGTAACCGTCCTTAGGCGTTAACTGTGATTTGTTTTCGACTCAGATCACAGAAAATACCGAGAGTCATCTCAACACTCTTCCGGTCTTAGATTACAACCAAAACAAATGAATATTTGAAAGTGTTTGTAATGTTTTAAATTTTAATCTGTATAATGCGTGTGATGTGTAGGAATGATCCACGGGGCTTTCGAGCTCACTTCCATTTCATTTTTCAGGAACACATGGACGTAGTGCGCGGCGGTCTACGTCTGAAGACCCTCACTTTTGATTAGAAACCTCATAAAGAGGTTATCCGGGATAAGAGGCTCTAGAGGTTGTATTTTATTTATTTTATTTTGTAACAGAACTAGATGTATGTTTTTCTTGAGTTTAATTTCATTGTTTTACATGTATTTATTTTAGTTTAAAATTTTAGATGATCAGGTCAATATAAAATGATTTTAATGATTTCATCCGTTATAGCATTTACTCTGAAGAATTTTTGGTTTTTTCTAACTGCAGAAATCCAGTTAATACAGTGGAAAGTTATTTTGATATTTTATTTTATAAAAAATGTGTTTCCATATATTTTCTTTGAGAACTATTTAACAGGAACTTGAATTTGAAGAAATAGATTTTGACAGGAATATTTTTAAGTAGCATTTCGATTCTCAACGGGCGACGACCTGTACGTGAGGCATCTCCGCCAAAGGGGCGCATCTTCGCGCTAGACCCATAGCACGTGACTGGAAGTCCGATTAGGAGTCGGGGTGTTACATATATATATAAGACTACCTATATATATACATACATACATACATATATATATAATTAATGTATATGGGTTACATGCTACAAAGAAAAGTATTATAGATTTTATAATATATGTATATTAATTGAATACGTATATTGTTATTAATCAATATATTAATTGATTAAGTGTAT
>JAJIYU010005965.1:0-21407 GCA_030144865.1 Tinospora cordifolia | reverse complement strand
AGGTGATGTAGTTGGTTCAATTAAACCTTCTTCTTTCAACTGGGTAAGTTCCTGCACAGCAAGAGTAAGCTGGGAAGGAGGCATACCAGGATGAGATGCCTTGGTAGGATTGATGTCTTCATTAAGCTTAAAAGGAAGCGTAATAAATAATCCTTATTTGTCCATAGTGGGTGATTGCATTTTGAGAGGAAAGTTGTGTGGCTTTCTGCACAACATTTTTGTACCAGTGAAGTCTTCAGGTCTTGAATCTTTGAAGAATATTCTGCAAATTGAGTTCCTTCAGAAATTGTAGAAATCCATGGAACAAAGGCATAATCTGTCTTGAGTCCTCGTGGAGTCCAAGTGAGATGCTTGATCTTTTGTAAGATGTCATAACCAATGATGAATGGTTTAGACAATCCTGGGGCTCCAAGGATTCGATGCTTGAATGTCAGCAAAGGATGAAGTCTGAGCTTCACAGGCTTGCTGATAAGAGTGACTACTAATGGATTTGATCCGGCAGTATTAAAGGTTTGCCGGTGGGGTTTTCACCATTCAGTAGGCAACAAAGAGGGATCCATAAGGGTTGCAACAGCACCTGTATCAAGCAAAGCGGTTAGTGTAATAGGATGGTGGTATGGAGAGAGATAAACCTGTACTTTTGCATGAGGCAGGTTGGAAATGCCATTGACTGAGGGAGAGGAAGAATGTAAGACAAAAGCTTCAGTTGCTAAGATAGCCATGAGGGCCTTAGAAGAGAACTCATCTTGAATCTCAAATAAAGATTCAATGTCAGAAGCTTTTGTATCCGTTAATGTTGTAATCTTCTCAAGAAGGGCTGCATGATTCTTTGTCTTCTTTGGACAATTTTTGGCATAATGACCCTTCTTCTTGCAGATAAAACAGCGGGAGTCAGTCGTTTTACCACGGAAAGATTTCCGCCGTAAAAACTTCTATTTCTTTCGAGATGGAGACTTCTTTTGTTCCTTATGACGAGATCTTCTAGGAACTTTGGAGGATTTTGGGAAAATAGACTTTTGTTTGCAGGAGCAAGGTTCAAAAGCCTAGCATTTAGGAATAGCTTCTTGGCAAGCACTACTGAATGCTTTGCTCAGGTGGTGAGCTCGTTGGGCAATCTCAAACTGGGCACAGAGACCTTGATGTCCATTTTTTATGTATGAAAATAACTGTCCCAAAGTACTGTCTTGAATGGTCTTTTTGTGTGTAGCCATGTATTCCTGTGCTCTCTTGACAATAGGGCTCTGGAAGGAGAGGAGAAAGACTGTCTTAAGATTGACATCATCTACTCCCTTAATCAAATAGAATCATTTGGATATCTGCTCATAATGTCTCTGCATAGTCTTGAGACGAAAAGAACAACATTTTGTAGCCAAATATTTTTCTCTTGCTAGTTCAACATGATGGTCCCATGGTCCAACAAATGCTTCAAAAATTGTCGAAAGGAAGTTAGAGACAGTCTGCCGCAATAATGCAGTCTGCTTATAGGGCTGTTGAGCATTCCACCAATCTCTGAGACTACCAGAAAGTCGGGTGAGGAGTTTTTCAATAATAATTAGATCAATTGCCCCATGTTTAATAGCCTCGGCATGACACCATGAAAGCATATCATTGAAAAAATATGGCCAGTCTTCATAGGGGAGAGAATCCAGGTTAAATGTGTTAAAAACACTGGATTTGGAGGGTTTGCCTCGAGGAGGAGGAAAATCAGATTCCAAATCATCCGCCTCATCAGGTAGATGTTCATGTAATGGTGCAGGACCATGAGGAGGCTCCGTGGGTTCTGGTTTAGGTTGTGAAGTTTCTCCTGGTCCAGAATCAGCAGTGAGTATGTCAATGGAGGAGTCAGATTCGTCTGAAGAAGAGTCAGAAGAGGTAGAAGAGGTAGAAGCTGCAGACGAGGGTTCATCAGGGATTGGGTCTGCCATGGCGATTGTCGGTTGGTCATAACGACGGGCCACATACTCAAGAAAAGAGCTCAAGGGATTTTTGAGATGTCAGGAATTGGCTGGGGTTTCGAAGAAGCTTGAATCTCATGTTCAAAGGAAGAGAGTGTTATCACTATTTTTTCTTTTCCTTTATCTCGCCGTTTTTGTGAAGATGGGGATGGAAAAGTGATGAAAAATTAGGTAAAGGATCAGGGGGAGATGGTGGTTCAAAAGGTGGTTGCTGGAATGGAGATTTAAAGGTTAAGCCCTTTCGTGGTCGAGAGGGTTGAGGTGGAGGTCTTTTACTGTGAAGCTGGTAATTTGGAGGAAATAGGGATGGCATGGTAAAAGAGGGTGGTTTAAAAGGTGACGGGATAATATGTGGAGTAAAAAAGGGATTCCTTGGAGGATCAGGTGGTGATCTTGTGAGGTCACGAAGTTGGTTTTTGAGATACTCATGTTCCTGTTCAAGGGGGCCAAGGACAGCTTCAATCTGTGAATAATGGGTAATAGAATTGGCAAGATCTAACAGCTGATTATGTACTTGGTCAATACGGGCTCTGAGAGAGGTAATGAGTTGTTCATGTGCAGTTTGCTGGGTCAATGTTTGCTGCTGTTTATGAAGGATGGACTACAAAAGGTCATTCTGGTATAGGGCATTACTGGACTGCCAATTGAGTACCGCATCAGAATTATTAAGAATCTGAAAAGCTGGTCCTTCAGGTGTCATAATTTTTGCGGGCTTAATCTGGTACTGGAAAGGACAGCCAATAAGTGGGTCAGTAGACCGGTCCATGCCAGAAGGTGGTGGAGAAGCACTAGACTGTTCAGTGAGAACAAAACAACTCTCTTCAGGGGCAATTTCATCATCATCAGGGTAATCGTCTTCTTCATCGTCAGATATTCTGCTGATTTGATCATCAAAATCTTCATCAGTAGAATACTCAGAAAGTAAAACATAGTATTGATTCCTTCCTGACGAGGATTCAATAAAACCAACTGTCAGGTCACCAGATTCGTATCTAGCGGCCAAGAGCTGTTGGGAGGTCTTGTGACGTGGCTTCTCAATATCATACTTAACTTCAAATGCATCTTCTTCGCAATCAGAACAATTACATGTGTCACACCAGTGATGTGCAACAGCAGGAGGTTCTGGAATATCAACAAAATGAATGCCTGCAGAAAATGGTCGAGACTGCACCAAAGGAGGTAATGGAAAAGTAGTCTCGACAAGTCCGTCTTGTCGTCTATTATGGACAGCTTGGGTGGACTGGCGGACTTCATTCGCCTAGAATCGAGCCTCATAACTTGTCAGCCAGCTTTGTGGGAACAACTGCTGGAGTCTGCTAGGAGGAATTGTTCTCGGAAGAAAAGTGTGTGAGACAGCACCTTGAGAACTGATGTCAAGCATAAGGCCATCAAGAGAAGAACCCTTGTAAGGAACATCTATCGCGTGGTTTTGAACGCGATAGGCAACCTGGTAATGGATGGTTGCAGCCAAAGCAGTTTGGATCTGTGGAGCACTAGTTAACTGAGCTTGGAGAGTAAGCGTGGTGAAAACATGTGGATCTTTCAAAGACACATTGAAATTTGGGTAAAAAGTAACGAATACAATGCCAGAATTGAGAGTGGTTTGAATAGTACCAATCACCGCATCAGAATAGCAAATCATGCGGGAATCAAGAAGAGTTATTCGGGAAATAGCTTCTGTAGCTTTTCTTCTATGGAAAGTGATGGACATCTTTACTGCACCATAGTGCAGATGAGTGTAGCCATCTTTTCGCCATTGGGGCAAAAGAGAGGTTGGTAAAGCAACTGGGAAGAAATGTTCGGCTTGATCGGCAGGGATCTGATGTTCATTAAAATTTGAGATTTGGACATATTCTTTGGACTTTGAGGTGTATGTCTACTGAACAGTTTTTTTACTTTCTTATGAAAGGAAGTAGAAGGAAGTGTATAAACGCTTTTGAAATTTTTTCAATAGGAAAAAACTGAAGAAAAAAAGAACACAAAAGCGGAAAGTTTTCAGCGGAAGAAGAAGATCATCATGATAAGAAAGAATAAAAAGAAGATAAATCAAAATAAGAAGAAAAGAAGTTACACGGAGAAGAAGAGAAATAAGTAGAACAGGAAAAATAAGAAGAAGAAGAAGAAGAAGAGTTAGCGGCATCATCAAAGGAAAAAAAAAAAAAAGAAGAAGAAGAATTAATGGCAAAAGAAGAAGAAGCTACGTGGAGAAGAAGCTAGAGCACAGAGGGCACTTAGAGCAACTCCAACCCATGCCATTCTTGGCGTGGGTTGTTGGAGGAATGGCGTGGGTTGGTCACTCCAACCCACGCCATTCTCTCCGCCAAAACAGGCGGGGGAGCCCCCTTTTTTTATATTTTTTCTATTTTTATTTTGTTTTAGATGTTTTAATTTTTTAATTTAAATTTAAAAAGGTGACTTTTTTAAATTTTTTGTTTTTATTTTTTATATCTATTTTAAGTTAATTAAATATTGTAAATTTAACTTATCATATATTAAAATTTATATTAATTAATAACTAATTTTATATATTAAAAAAATTATAACTACCACAATATACCTAATAAATTAATAATGTATTACAAATAATAATTTTATAATGTAAATTTTATTTAATTTAAAATATAAAAATTATTAATTATTTATTTACTTATAGATATAAAATAATAATAAAATATATATGTAGAAATATTAATTTTAAAGAAAATAATATAAATGAATATAAAATAAGATTAAAAAAGAATATTATCATAATATGCTTTTTTTAAGGGATGAATAGTGTAAATATAAAGGGATGGGTTGGAGATGAATTAAAATTTAGAGGGGAATGAGGCCCAATTTGGAGGAGTGGCTCCTTCAAATTTAAAGGTATGGGTTGGAGTTGCCCTTACGGTTTGAACGAGTTATTTGAGTTGTGTTAAGTCTAACTTGACCTTTTTGGGCTGAAAGTGCAACTTGACCTAATCTGATTGACATTGTAATTATGGCCCGATTATTAGATCAAATTTGACGCGATCTAAGCTAAAATAGCTCAATTCGCCCCTAGATTTCGACTCATATATGTTTTCTAGTCTAAAGAATTTGGCATTATAATATATTAGTATTATTTTATAAATTATAATATAATTTTTATTCCATCTGTATTAATACGCACACAGAAAAGAAATAAAACAAAATTTCTTAATTTTTTGATTTAAATTGCATTCCATTTCTTCTATTCCTATTCCTCTTTCTCAGAAAAAGGACTCTAAGGCTCCGTTTGGGCAAGATATGATTGAATTATTTTTAAATAATAGGATAGGACATGGTTACCTATAAGAAGATTAAAAATAAAGTATTGTAATGTTTGGTACAACATTAAATAATTATAAATTAAAATTAAAATTAAAATTAAAATAAGAAGACAAATAAGAGTGATAACAAAAATTAAAAGAATTATGAGATCGAGTAATCCTATCATTTTTGGTGCAACACAAAATAATTATAAAATAAAAACAAAAATAAATTAAAGAAAAAAATAAGAATTAAAATAAAAAATAATAAATAATATTTTTTGGTGAAATTACTCAATCCCATAAAAAAGAATGGGATTAAGTAACTCAACGAGAATAGAATAAAAGAGTAAGTCCAAATAATTTATTCTATTAAGTTATTGCAATCAAATATAAGATAAGATTAAAGTTTAATCAAATCTAACCCTATCTTAAATTCTAAATAATTGATTTCTCGTAAGCAACTTAGGGCGTCCCCAGGGCTTAAATCAGCATCAGAGACAATGAGCTTGACACCTTAATTTAAAAAAAAAAAAAATAGAGTATTAAGTGCTTGATACAGATCGAACGCTCAACACTTTGATGCTAAGGTGACGGTAGCATCACCAAACAGGCATAAAAATGCCCTTATCTACCCGTTCGGTAGAAATTCCTAGTTTTTAGTTGATCTACAAGTCAACTTAGAAGCTCAAATTACTTTGCATGGCAGCAGACGTTACACAAACAACATATATAAATAAAAATTTTAAATTCACAAACTACAAGCTAACGTGAACCACACCAGTATTTACTGATAGGTAAAACTTTGAATTTTCAATGTGGTGATGGTGATGGCTCGTGAAATGATGAAATATTTGAAAGTTCTTACGAAATTAACTTTACAACTGTCTTTTTTTTGTTTTTTAACCTATATATTATTACTCCCTAGGAATTAGCCAAAAATGAGCAGTCGAAAAGACCTTAATGCCCTCGAGCATTTCATCAGGAAAATTATTCACAAGGGTCGTTGTTGGAAAAGTGTGAGAAAAGAAAACCTATCCTTTTGGTCCCGGCCACCAACTTCTCCACGGTTGGACTGGACCGTTGGAGCAGTAGGAGAAATACAAAAAATAGAGACGTTAATTTGGCCGTTATTTCTTGACGAAGTAGCGGCGGTCGGAAACGGAAGTCTCGTGACTGACGTTGAGTCCTCATAAAAATTGTCATTGCTAAAATGCGCGTGGTCCTGCGTAAGTTAGCTCGTTGCTAAAATGCGCAGTGAATCTGTGTTGTGGACGCTTCTTATTCCTGCCTGCACTTGGGTTTTCGAGCAATACTGAATATCGTTTGATCTTCTTAGAAGGATTTCCTCTCTCCGTTGATTCTTTCAGAGTAGAATAGTCCAAACCCATTTCATTTTTCTTCTGAAAATCTCAGTTTTTCGTTTTTTGTTTTTGTTGTTGTCAAAAAAAAAAAAAAATATTCATTTCTGAGTTTCTTTCTGCTTCAGAGAAGGAGAAGAATGTACTGATTTAGCATCTTGTATTACACTGTAATTGCTGCCCACTTTGATTTTTCAGGTGTTTTGATATAATCTCTTTTACTCTTAGAAAGGTGGAAATAATTTTTTTCTAAAATTTTTTTTTTACACTTTACTGCTTCTGTTTCAAGCTATTTACTGCTTCATCTTTACGCCAGATAGTTCTTCAAAAAAAAAAAAAAAAAAAAAAAAAGATCTGGATAGTAGAATTGTGGGAATTATTCTATCTGCTTTGAATAAACTGAGTGGGAATTCAAAATTTGCTTTTTTTTTTTTTCCCCTTTAACTTTGAATCTTTGTAGAAAGCACTAGTATTTATAGCATTGTTTTTCTGTATTTAACTATTCCTCATTGGATCTAAATCTCTTAGTATAAAACAGAGATCCATGATTATATATCTTATCTGAATTTCATCATTTAGTCTAAATGACGATGATTCTACCAAGATACAATCTGGGTGCTTGTGTTTTGGGTTTTAAAATCTTCTTAGTGGCTTGAATTCTTAGTTTTTTTTTTTTTTGGGTCATCTGCAAAAATGGGTTGTGCTTCTTCAAGGAGAATCAATCTGGAGGAAAGAGTGCAAAAATGCAAGGAAAGAAAGCGATTGATGAAGCAATTGCTGGTTCTTCGTAGTGAATTTGCAGCTTCTCACTTAGCCTATTTGAAATCTCTCAAGAACACTGGTGTAACACTTAGACAATTCATAGATGTTGAGTCCTTGGAACAACCTGAACATTCCCCTTCTCTTGATCCTGCCACTCCTGCATCACCACCACCACCACCACCTCCCCCACCCCCACCTCCACCACCATTGCCGCCGCCTCCCCCACCACCACCTCATTTGATATCCCCTAAGAACATTAATGGTGTGGATGAGGAGGAGAAAAATGGCAATTCAAGAACATCGCTGCCTCCTCCAATTCTCAGTTCATCTTGGGATGCTTGGGATCCTTTTTGTGGTGCTTCGACTTCTTTTTCATCTCCAATTCGTCTCAAGAAGACTGAAAATGTGGCTCAAAGGGTAGAGGACGAAGATTGGGAGGAGACTAATACAGAATTCGAGGAAGAAGGAGAAGAAGAGGAAGGAGTAGGAAAAGAAAAGGAAGAGAGTAAACAGAGGGATAAACAGGAAATTGTACAGGATGATGTCATAGATTGTGTTCCGGAGAATCCATTATCAATGGAAATGGTTGACGATAGTTCTTCGGTGGCGAGTTGGTGTGACAAGGATTCAGAGCCTAAGAGCAGTAATAAGACGCTTCCTGGAATAATTAAAGAGATTGATGATTATTTCTTGAAAGCCTATGCTTCTGGGAGGGACATTGTTCTTCTTCTTGACATCAACTGTGCTGACACTCCTTATCAGAATTCTGGAGAAAGCATGAGTAATTATTCATCACCTTATTAAATTTTTATTGCATTTGATGTCTTTACTTGTTACTGCATACGGTTCCTTCAAGCATCATGTATGTTTCTGTTGAAAATTTCATGTTTTTGTGCCAATGCTGCTCTTTTTTATTTCTTTGGTATCTCATTGCTGTTGTTTCTTCCTTAGAGATTTTCGATGTAGGTATAGGAATTGGCTTGAACTATAATTTGTAGTTTTTTTAGATGTTCCATTACTAGTCCTAGCTGTGATAAATTTGTCTTTCATTGTTTTAGTTGAAGAGTTTCATGTTTTACTCATATATTAGGATTACTGGCTTATAGTTTGGATCAAAGTCGTAGTGTTGAGTATACCATTGTTGAAATAATATAATAATGATTCTAGTATCTGCTTTCAAATTATGATGTGACTATAAGAAGCATTGGGAATTTTCTGTTAAGATATCTGAAGTGTCAAATGATGTAATTAATGAGTTACTCTGTGTCTTGCAAGGATGAGGAGACAAATAGTAAATAAATAGTTCCACTTTAAACTCTTGAATCCTTGTTTCAATAATTTAGAACTTGGACATTCTTTTTTTCTATTTTTCACTTATGTTAACTGACAGGTCAATTTGTTCAATATCAAAACAATTAGGTAATATTTTGACGCACATGAAGTAATTTGTAATTCAATGATTATTGGGCATCGAATAGATATTTGTTAAGGGAACTAGCAGAAAAAGGGGTGGTTCACTTGCCTTTATTTATTTCATGTTTACCTCTATAATTTGAACCTCTTAATGCTTTGACCACCTCTGATATCTGCCATTTTGTTTATTAGCAATTATTTTTTTAATCTCAAGTCTTTTTTTTCTCTTAAAATGACTCATTGTTGTTCTTTTTGCAGGGAAGAATGGGAAGTCAGCGAAGGTTTTTAGTGCATTTTCTTGGAGTCGGTCTTTCAAGTCATTTAATTCCAACAAGGATGCTACTGAATTTCGTGAATCCACTGAGACATGCAAGCCTGGAGCACATTGCAATACACTAGATAATATTTATGCTGAGGAAGAGCGACTCTATAAAGAAGTTAAGGTGAGACATATTTCATTAAGTGAACTTGCATGAAATGCATGGAGTTTCTATCTTGGAAGTTTGCACGTCATTTTCATCTCAATGAATTGGTTTTGGGGTTTTTTTCTCCCTCGGTTACTAGGTAGTGAAATCATGATCTAATCCTAGGAAAAACTCTCATCTCATTTAAGGACATAATTGATTGCTATGTAGTTTGTCATGATAAAACCTCTGTCACTTAAATTTTAATTGTTATGTTTTGGATTTATCTAAGGCTAGTAAGATTTTGCAAATTTTAAATTTTGTTCAAGATGGTTTTGATTTCAAGATTCATTGATGAGGCATTCATGGGGTTGGCATACAATTCAATGAAGTAGGAGCTTGTTCTCTTATTGTTTGTAAAAGCTTTTCAACTTCAAAATGACTCATACCTTTAAATGTATCTATACTTATAGGTTCATAAATAATTTCTACTGAAGGAGACCAAAATTTTACTTGGTTTAATTTATGCAATTTTCGCAAAACCCTCAAAGGATAGTACAAGGAAGGAAGGTAAAAAGAGAATAATTGATCTCTTTATGTAAAACATAAAAAAGAAGGTTAATGTTATTGTTATAATATATGCTATGGCCTATGAAAATGCAAAGCCAAGTAAAATAAAGGTAGACTAACTTACTAATGTAGTGTTGATCTGTTAGAAACCACTTAAAACTATAAAAATTATTGCTTTTAGGCGGAAGTTTAACAATAGGTCTCAAGCTGTCATCAATATTCCCACTTGTCTGTTGTCCCATCATGCACATGAAGAGGCAAGAGGAATAGAGAAAAACAAAGCAACTCCAATTATCCAAATGAGGAAGATGCAACTCCCAACAGCAAGACTTGAACATGAGACTTTTAGTAAAATAAAGTTTTGATACCATGTCAAAAACCACTTCCTTAAAAAGTATAAGTTGAGGACTACCAATGCTTGTCAAGCTATATCATATTGGTAGGTTGAACATGAAGATCAGAGGCCTTGATGGCCACCAAGGCAAGACATATAATTGAAGTTTGCTTCTACACTTTCTTTGTGCTCCAAATGAACAAAAAATATATATTTTGTCTTGAAGAACCAAAAACTAGAAAAAGAAGTAAATTCAAAGAATATTTACAAAGGAGTAGATGTAAAGAACTAAAAAATGATTCTTAATTGTTGCATTTGAGGAACAAATATTTTGTATTTCTTTTGGTGGCAAGAATTGAATATAAATTTTGGAGAATAGGAGGTTTTGAGGATTGTGTTGCTAAAGACATAGTTACAAAGCAGAAAGATGAAGTTAATTTCGGTGGTTGTGTCTTCCATCTTCCTTTCAAATGTTAGATGCCTCCTTAAATAGATGGAGGAACGTCTCTTTTCGATTTATGGTTGTCAGCCAAGGTATTTTGCTTTGACCATTAATTGATGGGTTTCTCACAATAAATTCTTCCCAAAAGGTATAGCTGATAGGTGGATGTGTAATAATGCGTATCAAGCTGGCATAATACTTTTCTCCCTCATGTGCAGCCCCATATATGGAGAGGCAAAAGGAATATAAAAAAGTGCCAAATAATTGTTACGCAAATGGGAAGACGTGATTGCCAACAATGAGACTTGGACCCAAGACTCCTTACAAACAATTGTTTTGATACTATGTTGGGACCATTAAACATAGAAGCTACAATTGATATGTGGAAGCTTAACAATACACGTCAAGCTATCATTGACGACAAGACCATTCTTTTTGGCTTTCTTCTTCTTGGGTAGCAGCTAGTGAATTTTCAAAGGGTAACAAATTTTTATATGAGGAATGGAAGAGATGTTTTAATCTCAAGGAGGGAGATTCACATTAATCAAATATGTGTCGAACACTCTTCCAACTCTTATTATTTGTTTGCTTTTGTCCTAGTGGGGTCAAGTATTAAGAAATTGATTGGGATTTCTTATTGGAGGATGTTGATAAGGAAGATGGCTCTCAACTTGTTGCTTGGAGAAGTATTTAAAGGAAGGTTGAACAAGGTGGATTTGGTATTGGAAACTTAGCTCTTAGAATAGAGTGTTTGTCGGGAAGTGGTATGACAGTTCCCCTAGGGAGAAGCACCTATTAGAGGGAAGATCATCAAGAGTAAGCATGGGCTCACGGGCAATCACAAGGACAGTGGTATTATTAGTAGAGCTAACTTTAGAAGCACTTGGAAATTTATGTCCTCGGAAAATCCCACCTTTTCCCCTTAGTGAGGCTAAAATTTGGCAAGGGGGACTTAACTTGTTTTGGGAGGATCTTTGGTGTGATAGTGTCACCTATTAAACAGTGTTGCCTGTCTTGTATCATTGCTATTCTTTTCATAATTGACAAATTATCAATTTTGTGATAAATTCGGAAGATGCCACTATGTCTCGAGATCTTCATTGAGGCAGAACTATTCTCCCTAGGGAAGATGATGACATTTTTCCCCTTTTATGATGTTAGCGGGATGTCATTTGCGAGGAGAACACAATAGGATATCCTGGGCTTGGGATCTCTTTGGGCTTTTCACCACCAAATCATTCTATTCTTCTCTCTTTGATGAGCCTCGTGCCATGTCCTTAAGTTCCCTAGCCATAATGACATTTGGAAAGCTCTAATGCCATCAAAGATCAAAATTTTGCGATGGGTAGCTTCTCATGAGAAAATGAACACAAGGGATGAATTAGAACCGATTTAATTACCTGTGTCTATCTCCATAGCGGTGTTGCCTTTGTAGCTAGGGAGCTAGTGCAACATATATATGGGCGACTTCCCTATGATATTGAGGCACAGAGCAAATGGTGGTCTCATTTTCTTGTGATGAGTAGTAGCAAGATGGTCTATATAAATGAAAGTGTGGTATACAACATGCTATACTTCACCCTTCTATATCTATATACAAACAATCCTAACCCTTTAACCAATCCAACAAGGGATATCCCAAAGATATCATGAACTAAAACATGTGACTTATCCCACACCTCCTCCAATGAGGACATTTAAAACTTAAAGGTGCTCAATGATGACTTTGCATCAGTCAATAAAATGTCGTATCTTTTCAACATTTGGCCTCTTATTGGGTAGCAAATAATAGACTATCCAAAGGATTTGGGATGTTTGATTGGATGGGTTAAGGGATGTGGACCATGTGGTAATTATGCTTCCGTTTAAGGGTGTGGCCTGTAGTGCTTGGTTGTATAGTTTTGTTGTTTTTGCACAATTACAGAAACACTTTCAAATTATTAGTTTCTTCTAAATTGATTAGGGAAATTTTTCGTATAACTCTGTTTTTGGGACTTGGGAGAAATTCTTGTGCTTCCTATTCCTCATACTTCTTTACTAATTTAATATTCCGAATTTCTAGTCAATTTATAATTACCACTTGTTCTCTGAGGTTTAATTTTGAACATTAATTTCATGAGGAAGAATTAGCAGATTACCTTAAATTTCATGTTGGCCTGTCTACTGTGATGCTTTTACTTTGCTTGAGCAGTAATTTGTGTGCATAGCTTTATCCTTTTGAGACAGCACTAGCATGCATTCTCTAGCAAAAAGAGTAAGAACCTGTGATGAGTAGCTTTTGAAGAAGACATGGCATTTTTTCTATTCCAGGC
This sequence comes from Tinospora cordifolia, assembly GCA_030144865.1. Lineage (NCBI taxonomy): Eukaryota > Viridiplantae > Streptophyta > Magnoliopsida > Ranunculales > Menispermaceae > Tinospora > Tinospora cordifolia. Next base: position 8,585 of record JAJIYU010005965.1, on the reverse strand, counting down.
TTCACTTTTTGGTATAGATTTTTTTACATTAGAAGACGCCCGACAAAGATTTAGTTAGAATTTTTTCTTGTGTTCATTCCTTTAATATCTAATATGTATTGTACTGCAGGAGGAAGAGAGTACCAAGCTGGAGTATGAAAGAAAAATGTTATTGCTGCAGAAACAGCAAAATGGTGATCAGGACATGTTAAAGACGGAGGATATTCGTACAAGTATTGAGAGCTTAGAGGATTACTTAATTTCTTTGCAAGAATCAATAAGTAAATCCTGTTCAACCTTGGCAAGGCTTAGAGATGAGGAGTTGCACCCTCAGCTGATTGAGTTATCTTCCAGGTAAATTTATATAAATCCATCTTCATTTAAAATTTTTTCTGTTATGCTTTTTGTATTGTGGATTGATTTGAATTGAGATTTTTCTTTAGAAATAAAGAAAAATTGCAAGCCTTTTTTTATTATAGTTTAATTTCGGGAATAGAAAAAATCATAACATAAGAAATCAAACAAAAAAAAAATGAGAACATCAAACTTACATTTGGCATCATTTATTTATTGAATACTTGGATCTTCTAAACACTTAAAAGACTTCAGTCATCTCTTCTTCTGTTGTACTTGCTGTTGCAGTGATGAGTTTCATGCACGTAATTGTTTCAGATATATCTTTCGGATTATTTGCAAAGTGTTCTTAGAGAAGAGTCCTGTAAGGGTGAGAATGTTGTAGCATTTGTTTGGAGTATGCAATTTTGTAGCGTTTGTTTGGAGTAGGGTGAGAATGTTGTGTATATTGATTCAATTAGGGAAGGAAAGCACTCTTCATTTTATAGACAGATTACCACCAGGAAAGATAGCGATTAGCTACAACTATCGAAGTACCAAACTAAATCTACAGCTAACAAGAAGGTATCCTAAAAAACCTGGTAACAAACAATCATGTCAGAAAATTTCTGATTTGATTGAGATTCTCAATGCTCCCCTCTCAAGATAGCTTTAAGATGTTCTTCATGGCCAGCTTGCTTACCAATTCATCAGACTACTTCTTTGGCAAACCCTTTCGAAGCATATCTGCAATCTGTTCAACTATAGGCATATAGGGCATGATAATCAGTCCATTTCCCAGTTTCTTATTGGTAAAATATTTGTCAACCTCACCATGCTTAGTTCTAGCATGAAATACTGGATTGAATGCAATGGCAACGGCAAACAAATTTATTATCACAAAAGGCTTTCAAAGGTAGACTAGTAGTAGGAGGTTTAAGTTTTTCAAGTTGCTGTTTAGTCCATAGAACTTCTCAAATACAATGGGCTACTGCTTTAAACTCTTCTTCAACACTACTTCTAGCCACAACATTCTGTTTCTTTTACTCTGTCACATCACAAGATTGCCTTTAGGACCACAAAGTTGATCTCCTGTCAGTTACACTACCCTTCCTATCTGCATTAGTAAGCACATCCACTTGGAGATGTCCTCCACAGTCTTTTCAAGGCTTCACCTAGACAACTGTCTTGGCATTTTTGGGGAGAAAACACTTAAGTGCAGTGCTAGGCAAGCAACAGAAAGTTGTATGAATACTTTTTTTTTTAAAAAGCTTAAAAAGCAAGCCTTCTCCTTTTCAATAATAAACCCTCTTACTCTGTCTTCGTTTTCTTCTTCATCACCAACATTTATTGCTTCAACTTCTCAATTGTTTTCTCTTTTTGGTAATCATGGCCACCATTGATAGAGCTTTGAACCCAACTCATGAATCCTTCATCTTCTCTCTCGGTCCCACCACTTCTCTCTTATCTCTCAATCCTTCTCTAGATAGAGGGCCCAGATACACAGCTTACACACAATTCCGAGAATCAAGACTCAATGAGATAAATCAACATCAACATCATCAGGATCATCAGGAGTTGATGGGGCTGGAAGAATCGGAGCTGGCGGTGATGCCGATAAGGAAGTAGGTGACATTTCATAGAAGTGGTTCGCCAACGCCAATTTCGATGAGTGATTAGAATGGGAATCATGGGATGGTGTTGATGGTGGCGCAATCAGTGTTGAGGAAGGAGAACAAGAGGCCAATGAATGTGTTGGAGATGACGCTGTCACTGGCAAGTGGGAGAGGAAGGAAAGTGGCTGGAGGAAGTAGGCGAGTGGAGGAGAGAAGAGAGTGGGAATGGTGGCAAGGAAGAGTTATGCGAGTATGGAGGAACTGAGAGGGTTGAGTTCTAGTAAGCACACTTACACAAATTCATAATAATCTCTTAATCATAATTTATGTGTCTATTAAGTAACATCTTGATTTTCTACTCTTTCATGTGCTTATATATGCAATTTTCTAATTTTTAAGTCTAATTGGACTTACATGTGTAAAAATTAGGATTGTTTTATGCGTATACGCACACGAAATTTAAACCATGGGTAAAAATTCACAAACTTATGTATATAAGCACACACAAGTCCCATTTTGAGTAGAAATTAGAGATTTCCTTAGATATATACGCCATAGTCTCATTTTGCGTAAAAATTAAGAACTCACTTATATAAGCACATGAAAATCCTATTTAGGGTAAAAATTAAGAATGCATACTTGCAAACACATGAAAAGCCCAATTAGACTAAAAGTTAGAAATTACTATATAAGCACGTGAAAGTCCTAGTTAGATGGGATCATGAACATATTTATATAAACACTTAAAACTCTTAGCAAAAGATTCTTACAAATTTGTGTATAATTACATAAGCTCGTGGTAATCATTTTTAGTATTAAAATTAATATAGCTCAAGTAAGTCCCTTCATGTGGTGAGAATTATTTTTTAAATATAAGACACAAAGAAGTTCCTTTTAGGCTAAAAATTAGAAATCTTTTGTAAAGCACACGAAAATCTCATTTTGGGTAAAAATTCGTAACTTCTTTATGTGTACATTATAGGCTCATTTTTGGTTAAAAGAATCCAAATTTGCACAAGAAAACCCCTCTTGGGGTGAAACATATAAATTTCTCATAGTAGCACACAAAAATTCTATTTCGGGTGATAAGTAGGAATACATTTTTTTTTTGAGGGACTGAAATTCTGATTAGATTGAACATTAGGAATTTATGTAATAAGCTCATAAAAGTCTTCATTGGTTGAAAATCATGAAATTATTTATATGGGAATTGGACAGATAAAACTCCAATTGAGAGAAATTTACAAAATTGTGCATAAATGACAGTCCCATTTAGGGTGAGCACGATGAATTTCTTACATAAGATAGGCAGAAGCCCCTTCCAGTTAAAAAATTAGGAATTTGTTTATATAAATACTTGAAACTTCCATTAATGTAGCTATATGGGATATCAATCTATTGATTACAATGTACGGATGAGAAATTACTCATAAATCAATACATGTACATGATATAGAAATAATGAATTTATGTATATATAAGCACTTGATATAGAAATTAAGAATGTCTTTATATATGTACACGATAGTACCACTTTGGATAAAAACTCAATCTTCTTGGTTTAGCATGTGAAGCTCCCACTTAGTGTGAAAAATATAAATTTCTTAAATAAAGCAAATGAAGGCCCTATTTAGCATAATAACTAGGGATCTGTTGATACAAGCACATGAAACTTCAATTAGGCTGAAAATTATGTGTTTGGCCATATAAGCATATGAAATTCCTTGTTGGATGATGAAAATCATGAAGATATTTATATAGACACGTAAAACTCTGATTGGGAGAAAATTATGGATGTGTATATAAACACACAAAAGTTCTTTTAATGCTAAAAGTTACTAATTTGTTTGCATAAGAATAGAAACTCCCATTCAGGCTAAAAGTTTAGAATTTAAGTATATAAGCAAAAGAAATCCCGTTCTAGGTAGAATTAGGAATTTATAAGAATTTCTTTTATATATGTACATAATAGGCACATTTGGGGTAAAATTAGAAATTTTCATATAGAAGCACACAAATGTTTTACTTGGTGAGAATAATATATATTCTTATATAAAGCACACGAATGTCCTATTTAGGGGAGTAATCAGGAATCTTTTTATATCAGCACAGTAAGCTCCAATTATGGTGAGTAAAAGTTTACAATTTTTTTTTTTTTTTTGAAAGTAAACGTGAGTAAAAGTTTACAAATTTATGTATATAAGCACATAAAAGTACCATCTCGGGTAGAAATTAGGAATTTCATTACATATTTACATGATAGTTCTATTTTGTGTAAAAATAAGGAATTTCCTTCTATAAGCACATGAAAGCCTCAGTTAGGGATTTGAGCATATACACACATGAAGTTGTTTGTATAAGCTTATAAAAGTTTGATCTCAAGATTATTGTGAATTTGTGTATATAAGCCCATAATAGTCAGATTGAGCATTTATATATATATATATATATAAGCTCCTGTAAATCCCAACTCTGGTTAAAATGATCAATTTCTTAAATAAGATTAGGCAAGAACCCCTTTTTAGGTTAAAAACTTGGAATATGTTATTTAAAGACACAAAGCTGACAGGGAAATAATTTATGAATGTATGTGTATTAGCCCATTTTTGAGTGGATATTAGGAATTTCTTTATATATTTCATAGTCTTTCCACTATGGGTAAAATTAGGAATTTGTGCATGTAAGCACACAAAAGTGCCCTCTTGGTTTTAAATTAGGAATTTCTTATCTTAGAGCAAGAAAGTCTTGTTTAGGGTAATAAGTAGGAATACATTTTACAAGCAACAGAAAGTCCAATTAGACTAAAAACTAGGAATTTTTGTATATAAATTAAGCAAATGAAAGTCCTTTGAGATGAAAATCATGAAATTATAATCATAAAACTCCAATCAGGAGAAAGTTGCAAAATCATAAAACTCCAATAGGAGAAAGTCTCAAATTTGCATATATAAGCATATGATAGTCCATTAAGAGTAATAATTATGAATTTCTTACATATGTCATGTGAAAGTTCCTCTTAGGTTAGAAAGTTGAAATTTGTTTATGTTAGCACACAAAACTTTTATTCGGGGTAAATATTTACGAATTTATGTATGCAAGTTCATGAAATTACAATTTTTTGCTAAAATTTATGAATTTTTTCATACGTTTACATGATAGTCACATTTCAGGTGTACATCAGAAATTTGTTTATTTACACAAATGGAAGTCTCACTTGATGTGAAGAATATGAATTTTGTAAGTAAAGTATACAATGTCCTATTTAGGGGAATAAGTAGGAAAACATTATTATTAGCACATGAAAAGCCCAATTGAGTTAAAATTGAGAATGTGTGTTTAAACATATAAAACTCTAATTTGGAGTTCATTACAAATTTGTTTATATAGACACGTTTATGGTCTCGTTTAGTTTTAGTAAGCCCCACGTGGTGAAAATTATGCGTTTCTTTTTTTATTTTTTTTTTAAATTATAAACTGTGGACACTTTCGCTAAGAAGAAATAAAGGTAAAACAAATAATCAAAAGGCGATACAAGTAATACTGTAGCAAACATTTCCTTCCAATTGAATACCAACAGCTCATAGAAAAATTACCACTTAACCTAAAGGCAAAGATCCAAGAGTTGGCTGTGAGGAAAACATCATTCCAAACTTCATCAGCTAGCTACAAGGAGAAACCACCACTTTGAGTGAAAAATATAAAATTATTATATTTGTGATGATAATTATGAAGACCTTGTTAGAAGCAAATGAAAGTCCAGTTAGACTAGATTAGAGTGGCGATCTTCATTTGTGATGGGAAGAAGTCTTTTGGCCTTGATGACTTCAACATGACCTTTCTATCAGAATTCTTGATATTTTTTGACGATAGTTTTATGCATATCTTGCAAGAATTCCATCAGAATTCCTGCACATGAAACTCACATTTTAGGTAGAAATTTACAATTTTATGTATATAACCGCACACAAAAAAAAAAAAATCTCGTTTTGGGTGGAAATTAAGAATTTCTTTGTATGTGTACACAATATTCCTATTTTGGTTAAACATTAGGAGTTTACTTATATAAGCACATGAAAGCCCCACTGGGAGTAAGAATATAAAATTCTTATATTTGGACACAAAAGTCCAATTTTTGATAGTCATTATGATCACATTCTTAGAAGCTATTGTAAATCCAATTTGGCCAAAAATTTGGGATTTGTTAGAGAGGCCTTTACAGGAGGATTAGAGTAGAGTGCCAATCTTTAGTTGTGACGGGAACAAGTCCTTAAGCCTTGATGGCTTCAACATGACCTTCTTTCCGAATTCTTGAGATTTTGTAAAGTAAGATTTATGCATATTTTGTGAAAATTCCTTCAAAATGGTGTGATTTTTATCAAGAGATATGAGACTTCAATTTGCCTTCTTGAAGAAGCTGAACTCTTGGACATTAAAAGATTAAAGGACTATTAGTTCATGAGCACATATAAGATCATTTTTAAGGTGTTGTTATGGAGACTAAGAAGTTTCTCCACCTCATAGAACTCCCAATGTATTGACCTTCATTTATGCTAGAAAACTCTTGGATGCAGTCATTGTGGCAAATGAAGATGCAGAGGATTTTAACCAAGTAGGTTTCTCTTGACCTTAAACTGGTGAAGAAATAGTTTGGGTAGCACTAGAGAAAATGGATATCGGTTGTTTTCATTAAGTTACTTGCCTCACAAAGAGATTAATGGTAAACATACAAGTACATTTGCTACTTAGAGGGGCCTTGGACGAGGAGATTTTTTGTTTCCTATTTACTTTGAATGGAGATGTTCTAAGCAAAGACTTTCCAAGGCCCCACAATATTCTCAGATATAGGATTTGTTGTTGACAAGGTCAATGTGAGGTTTCCCACTTTCATTATGCAAATGATACACTGCTATTTTATTTGTTTGCTTGTTTGTTTGTGTTTTTATTGTTATTTTTATTTTTATTTTTATTTTTTTATTATTAACTTCAAGGGAAGGAGGATTATGACTTGAACTTTTTTAATTGTTTTGATTGTCTTGGTCCAATTTCTAGTCTTATGATGAACCTTGTAAAATGTCAACTGGCAGAGGTCAGTGTGTACGGGGATGTCTTACTTATGAATGCTTGTGTTGGTTGGTTATGCCATTGGTGGGTGGCATAATCAAAACTTTTTATTATCATTAGGTGGCATTCCCAAGGAGGAAAACTTTTGGGGGTTGGCTTTGTAGAAGGTGGGGAGAAGATTGAAAGGCTAGAAGTGTAGTTTTCTCTTTAGAGGAGGGAGACTTGTCCTTATTAGGACTACTGTTTCTTGCTCTTCCAAGCTATTTCCTATCTGATTTCAAAATTCCTTGTAGAGTTGTTCTTCAGGTTGAAAAATAGATAAGATCATATTGTGGAAAGATGTGGATGTTGGTGGTGGGCTCACTTGGTGAATTGGCACATGGATTAACTGTTAGTGTCTGTTGGTGGTTTGGGTATTGGTAGCATGTCCAAAAGGAATATGGATGTTGCAGCAAAATGGTTTTGGTAGTTTTTGAATGAAAAGAAATCTTTGTGGACCAAAATCATCAAGACCAAGTTTGGTTCCTTTGACATTGGATGAGATAATGGGTACATAGGATTTCTCATGGAAGAACCTCACGTTTCGCCTATGTTTGGGGATGGCCATAAATTTTGGTGAGATAAATGGCATAGTGTATCTCCTCTTTTATCTCTGTTTCTTTCAGTCTTTCACATGTCCAGCCTTCACTACCTCCTCATGTCTTCCTTTCAATCTGAACCATCCTCTTCTACAAGTCTTTGGAACTTGCATTTAACTAGGAATCCATCTCCCTATACTCTTGTTGAGTACAACTTGCTCATGCCTTAGCTCCAAAATGATCATTTTTCCTTTGGGCATGATAGTTTTCTCAAATGCTTGATAGCTTTGGTGTCTACTCTGTTGAATCATTCTTGTCTTGTCATTCCTTGTTGATGTTTCCTTTTTTCCATCATTCCTTCTACCTCCTATCTCTGAAGTTAATATATTCGCGAAAAGGAGAAATATTTTGGAAAGTTGCTTTTCCATAGCAGGCTCCCCACCATTGGTGTTCTACAGACATGTTTTAATCATGCGTTTCTTCCTCAAATTGTTGTATGTTCATGCATGATAAAGAATCTGTTGATCACCTGTTTGTATCTTACAAAGTGGCTAACAGGATTTGGATGCAACGGGAAGGATAGTGGTCACACTTCACTCGCTCCCCCTTCTCTATAAGTGACTGCTTTTTGATGATCATTTACCATCCTCTTCGTCTGGTTGTTGCAACGTAGTGCAGATTGCTCACTTTACAGTCTTTTAGTATATTTTGGATGGATAGAAATCAAATGGCTTTTAGGAATGCTTTGGTACCCTCGTATGTTCTTGTGGATAATATTAGGATGATGGTTGCATGATGCGTTGCATCCTTGGAGTTTCCCGGTGAGATTTTCAATGATGGACTAGTTCAGAAGTTGGTTGTCTTGAGTGTAATTGTTTTGGTTTGAAGCCTCTCTTCAATTTTGTGGCAGTGCTCCGAGGTGGGAACCTTTTTCTCAAAAGATATGTTGTCTCCTCACAAAAATAGTGATTTGTGTATATAAGCAAATGAAAGTCCTAGTTGAATGAAAATCATAAAA
>JAJIYU010005964.1:0-21406 GCA_030144865.1 Tinospora cordifolia | reverse complement strand
CACCGCCATTTTCTTTACTTATTTTCTATTAATTTTTCTTTTCTTTTCTAATTATGTTTTTAATTATAATTAAGAGTTTTTAATTATATTCATTTAATTTCATTAAATATTTTATTTTTACTAGTTTTATTATTAATTTAAATTTAAAGTTTTGTTATTTGAATTCTTTTCAATTAAATTTATATTATCTTTTTTTATTATTTATTGTTTATTTTAGATAGTTTGTACTTATTTTAATTCTTTATTTTTAATAAACATGTTTTAATGTATTTCTTATTTTTCTCCTTAATTTAATATTTACTATTAATTTATTAATTAATATTTATTTTATTTGAGTTTTATAATGTATTATTTATTATTTATTAATTAATTAATAATTAAACATAATATTAAGTAAATATATAAACTGTATTTTATATATAAAAATATATTTTAAAGAAAATAATAGAAAATAATATAAAAAGAGATAAAAATAATAATTTGAGAAAATTCCTTCTTTTTTTTTGTGAAACTTTGAGTAAATAGGTTGGAAAAGATATTTTAGTGTTGAAATAACTTTAAAATAGATTAAAATATTGAGTTCGAGTCAGAGAAGCCCTGATAAGAACTGGAGGGTAAACTAGGTTAGTGGATCATTTAGTTAAGAGAAGAAAATGGAAATGAAAATTGCCATAATTTATTATTAAATGTTATAATATATGATGTAGTGTGCGTTAATGTCACTTAATAAAAAATAATGTATACATTGAGATATGTGTTCATTCGTCTAATGATTATAAATATATATTGTAACATTTATGTTTAGGACGAGGTTTATATCGCATTATCTTATTTTTAATTAAATTACTTATTTATTTATCATGAAATAATGTCGATGTTAAAAAATATTCTCATTGTATAAATTATAATAAAATTCTATGAATAAAAATAAATATATTGTTAAAAAATAAATATATATTTTTTAAATTTAGAATTGAGAATTAGATTAACAAAGGACATTAGTTTGAACCGGGTGAAACCCAAAATCAAAAACATTAATAACTTTGCAGAGCATATTATAAAATTTATTGATTTCAGTGGAGCGTCTTAGTATTATAAAATTTTCTCACAGATCTTTATTTTATTTATCTAGTTTTTATTTGTTCTTTTTTTGCAATTTTTTCTAATATTTCCCTTTATTATAAAATAAAGTATTATTCTCAAACCAAGAAATAACTAAGATAATTATAAAAAATAATAAGAAATACTAATAACTATCAAAAAGTAGTTGAAATAACATGACAATTATTTATTAAAGGGAGAGCGATACTAATTTATTTTAAATTTTAAATTTATTTTTCTATTCCTTGGGTGCAAGATAAATTTTCAGGACATGTATATCTTACCATATTAAAATTACATAATTTTGGTATAAAATTAATATCATGAAAAGTAAAAATATAAAATATAAATAAATTTGCACTAACAGATGCAACAAGATGATATTGGGTTAGTTCTGATGTGCTCAGACCATTTTGGAAAAAACTTGATAAGAAAATAAAAATAATTTAAATGTTTGATTAATAAAAATAATTTAAAATAATTTAAAATATTTTTTCGGTTCAACAAATTTCTTTGGACTTAGAAGATAAGAAAATAATTTTTTTCTTAAAAATTTTGTTGTATATTAATTAAAAATAATTATTTATAGTTTTTTTTGGTCAAATTTTATCATGTCCAATGGGTGAATTTTTTTTTTCAACAATATTTTTAAATATATATTTTTTTCCAAAAAATTTAATTAAACCTGCAAAAATATATAATGGCAGGTTTAAATGACATGTGTGTGTGGCAGCTGCCCTAGTGAACGAACCCAAACGAGACCTTGCAGCTGTTGTTCCATTCGCGCATAGCTCGAGGATGGGAAGCACTGTGACAGAGAAAACCGCAGAAGATCTCCGTAAGGAGATCGACGAGCTTCATCGCCAGCAGCGAGAGATTACCGAGCGTCTTCGAGACCCTAGAGGGCTCCGCCGCGGTAACTTGAACGGTCCTCGAAGTTTCGGCGCCAATGGACGAGGCTTTGTGAGACCTGTAATCTCCAGTAACCATTCCTTTACTCTCTCCTCAATTCCGAAATCTCCCCATTTCTGATTCCTTTGTTGTTCCTGTTGTTGGGTTCACTTGTTGTTCAAATTTAGGCTGATCGAGTTGATTCAGAAGACCAGCCTGCTCCCAAAAGGCGTCTTTCTTCAGCAGTTGTTAGGGTAAATGAAATTGTCCTTATACTTAAATTGTCCTTTCTTCAGAAGACCAGCCTGCTCCCAAAAGCAATCAACTTATTGCTTGCCCTTTTTGTTTAATTGAAATTACTTAATTATTATTACAATTTGATTGATTTACTTTGGAGTAATAAGGTTAAAGATGGGGAAATCACTGGCAATTCAACGGACGAATTGAAAGAAGTGAAGTCCGATGATTTAGACGAGGAAGCAAATGGTGCTGCGAATGTGAATGAGAGTGATAACAAGTCCTTGAATCAGCCTCAGCCACGAGCCGGGTTCAGTGGTAGAGACGGCAACCGGAGAGGGTTTAGAAGGGTATTTGTTTTCTATGATCTTGTATTATTTTTTATTTTCCTGTAATTGTATTGAGGAAGGAATGTTTATTCTTTTTGGAGTGGAAGATGTGCATTCTGTTCATTCTTTTTACATATTCTTTTCTATAGGATTTTGATTTGCCGTCAACAGAGGATGTTCCGAGGGTTTTGCCGAAAAATGAGGATGCTAGCTTGGTGAACAGGAACAAGAGAATTCTAGGGCAGCTTTTGGGGACATTAGAGGTACTTTCTTCCATAGTGAGAATTTTGGACTTCATTATGGGATATAAGCTAAAGGTTTTTGTTAAGAATGTGAACTTTAAAATGAGATTTGATTTACAGTTTTTTGTCCATGGAAAATGCAATGTGGTTAGAATTTCTCATGGATTTCAATGTTGACTCTGAATGTCAATCATTTACAGCAATTATATGCTTAGATTGTGTTCAATAGTAATGTTCAAGGTTAAGGTTCTATGCTTATATTTTGTCGAGTATTTGTTATGTGTAGGGTTTAGGTTTTAAATTGTATGATTTGATTGTATTGAATAGTTATTACGTTCGACTATCAGTTTATGATGTTGTCTCACAATATTCCTTGATTTTGCCAATCTCATTTGAGGCTCCATGACATTTGAGTCCCTTCTGCGTTGGCTGGTTGGATTGATGTTGATGAACATCACTATTTGCTTTCAATTCCATGTTGCCTTGGCTTAAATTTCATGGGAGGAGATTCTGTTGATACTTCTGAAGGTTCTGAGTTTTACTCTTTTGCAATAAAGTTTTCACTGCAGCCTAGATTTCAGGCCTCTTATTTAGGGTGAATCCTTTTTACTTTCTTTTTCTGTTATGTAGTGATTGTGTGACCCAAAAAAAAAAGTGCTGATGCCTACAAAAAAACTTAAATTAGTCCAAAAAGGTTATGGTGGATTGCTAACAAAATCATTACTTCCTCTTTATCTTGTTACTCTATATCTTTGTTCTTAACAAATGTGATTAAAATTTGCTTCTCTCACATGTGGTTCTGTTGAAGTATGTTTAGACTTTATACCATGAGTAAGTACTGGTAATTCAAGTGCATTTTCAAGATTAAATTTAAACGTCTTCTGCCGGAAATATTCATTGGCCACAGGGGATTCTTAGTCACTGAATTATCCCAAAAAAAAAAAAAAAAAAAACTTACGGCCAGCTTATTAAGTAGTTGAATTGGAGCTTCTTACTTTTGTCATTACATTTATGTGATTAAAGTTTCATTTTGCCATTGCTTCTGTTGTTTCTGATTAAATTCTTTCCGCACTTCTTTTTCAAAAAAAAAAAAGAAAAGTTTTTCACTTATTTATCCTGGATTTGGAGTCATGTGGTTTGTCCTTTCCCTTTTCTTTTGTTCCAGAAATTTCGAAAGGAAGACATTCATTTATCAGCGACAGAAGCTTATATGCGGAGGTCAGACTCTTTAAAGAGGGTAAGTACTTTTTCTTTTTATTACCTTTCTTCTACTAAAATGCAGTTGTTTAAGATGATCAACTTACTTTATATTGTTTTTCTTCTTTTGCTACTTTACTGTTGACAAATTTGGTGTGCGTTACTGGTAAACTGTAATAAGAGAACTGTTAGCTCTAATTGGGGTGTGAAAGATTATTGTTGGAGTCGTTTCATAAAATAAAATTGTTTTAGAGATCCAAATCTTTGCATGTCTGTGCATGTAGCTTTAGTATTTTATTTTAACTCTTTTCAAAAGTCAAATTATAAGATTTTACTAATGATTTGACGTGTGTCTTTGGTTGAAAGGGTGATATATATTGATTTGTATGAAAAAAGGGCATATCAATGTACAAGTGTAGCTAGATACATGTATATTATGCCTGTATAATGCATCCCTACCTTTAATCTAATCAAGCATAGAGTGTCCCATGGATAGAGCACTGTTGCTAACCTAAATAGAAGCCAACATATGTGATTTATCGCACATAGTGTGCATGAAAGGGGCCTTATCCTCAAAAATACTTAAGTTCCTTTCTGGCCCAACAACTCATAATCATATAATTGCAAGACAAACCACAATCCTCGCCATCCATAACACTATCCATGAATAGGAAGACAGAACGATCACCTATGATGCCATTACGTGCTCTAACTAGGAAGAAAGAACACTACTCCCCAATCTCCCTAGTGAATGAGCAAAGAACAAAGATATGTCATACAAATCTTCTTGTTCACTACAGAGGTAGCAACAACAATAAGGAGATAAACACATGGTCGAAAATTTGGCTTTCTTGAAGAACATCTTTTGTGTTAACTTTCCCATGACTAACCTCTACTCATAAGCTTTCATGGTATGAGAATGTAGGTAAAGTGGGGTTATCCAAGGTGGCAAAAAGGGACAACCTAAAAGAATAAGAGTTTTTTTATGGATCCCAAGGCCACATGATTCTATGATCATCATCACTAAGGACACAATTTTGGAATAAAGCAAGGAGCACTTTAATATCATGGTCACTACGAAGAGATGTGTGAAGACTAAGATGAAGAGTCTAGCTCAATAGTCCATAGGAAACCTGATATTTCCCAAAAGGTTGCCATAGGTAGGTTGTAATTAGGTTGGGGTGGGTCGGATTTCACCCCTTAAACCGATCCGACTCGATTATGTTAGATGCTAGTGGGCTAGGCTTGATGCCACCTGACCTCTCTCTATTTTTTGGGGCCCAACCCGATTGACCTAAGGTCTAATGGAAGGTAGAAAGGGATATATTGAATATGCAAGTTTCCAACGACTTCCAAAGGTTGTCCTACCTTTAATGCTAGCATGTTGCTGATTTCCTCCCAACCATGTCAGCTAGAAACGACCGTCCTTCAAAGTTTCCCACTCTCCCTAAGCAATCTCTATAACCCATTTTTTTTAACCGCATTGTTGATACCCAAACCACACCATTCTTTTTTGATTCAAACAACACTCCTTGCCATAAGTGAGCCCTATGCTCTTGATCATGACCCTCCCAACAGAAGACCCTCATCAACTTTTCAATTTTGGCTGCCTCACCAGCCAAAATTTCAAAAAATAGAAAGGTAGTATGTAGGTAACTCATTCAACATAAATTTGATAAATGTAAGTCAAACCCTTTTTGTGATAAGCTCCTCTTCCACTCTTCTAACGTTTTAGCCACCATCCAAACCATTGGATCCTAGAAAACATCTGTTGAAGAGTTTCTTCCCAAGGACATATCTAAGTGCTTCATTAACCTAGAGCACTTTGCACATCCAACCCTCCTAGCCCATACCATCAATTCCCTCCTTATATTGGGAACTGCCAATTTGACATACAAGCAAATTTATAATCATTGTGAATACCCAATGAAACATTGTAGACGCATTGATGATGCAAACATCTCTACTTCAAAAATTAAAAGAGTGTTATCCACAAATTGAATGTGAGAAACCACAATTGGGTCTTTTCTGGCAACAAAGCCTCAATCAACCTCGCCTCTCTAGCTCTATCTGTAATCCTACTCAATCTTTGCCATAGGAGTGAAAAGAAACAAAACAAAAAAAAAAAAAGAAAGAAAAAGATTTCCTTGCCTAAGCCCCTCTTACCCTTAACTTTGCCTCTAGGCCTTTTATTGATTAAAAAAAAAAGAAGGAAGAGAAATTACCAAATGATAAGCATCCCCTATTCCTCTTCTTCCACCTACTGAAAGGTATTTTTTAAACAAAACATAATTGAAAAGTCTCCATTTACCAAATTGTATGCCTTTGAGAAGATAATAACTAATAGGTGCAATTTACTTAAATGTGATAACAAAAAGGACAATAAATGAGTGAATATTTAAAAAGGAAAACAAATAAATAATAACATTGGGTTCACATACCCAAAATTTAAAAATGAAATAGTTACGCTTAGACCTCTAGATATGTACTTGTCTCGAGACTCATATTTGAGTCCAAGTAACATAGTCCTAGATGTTGTGTAAACATATTATCTCTATTATGTTTAAAATGCCAAAGATGGTGGCTTGATGGAATGAGAGATTGATGAGCAATTTTTATGGAAAGGTGAGGAGAAAGAGGGAGCCATGGAGCTTTGTCAGTGGGAGAATTGATCATGAGTTTGATAAGTTGGAACTAAGTAAGAGGGCCTTGGTAGGAAACTTGTTATGGAGGTTCATCAAAGAAAAGGGTTCATTATGGGCAAAAAAAGTGGGAAGTTTGCATGGGCTTCATTGAAATTCTGGAGATGCTAGTGTGGGGCAATGTCACTCATCACGGTCCTTAGAAATTTATAATCCTTTTATTTGAGCTTTTCTTTCTATTGCTCGTCTTAGAGTGGATAATGGAGTTATGGCAAAATTTTAAGGGATTCCAATTATAGTACTTCCAGCTTTTGTAATCTTTTTCCTTATATTAATCAACTATCATCCAAGTCTTTTAATCTTATTTGTAATTTTGTTGTACTTGAGGAGAGTAGTGAAGGGGCGAGGACTTCGTGGTGTCTTCACCCAAGAAGTAAACCATCTGGTCAAGAATGTCTTGAAGCCTCCTCCTTTTGGGTACTTTGAAATTTGTTCGTCTTGCGAGTGAGAGTGATAGACTGTCAAGTCTACCTATTTGGTCTATTTGGAAAGCAAAATTCGCACATTTTCAATGATCATATAAGTGATGTTACGGCCTTTTGGGATGACTCTTTCTTTCTCGTGTTCCTTTGGGTTAGTGTTAAGAATGGAGTTGAAAGCTATGTAAAAATGATATATTATTAAAAAAAAAAAGAAGAATGAACATATCTTGGAAGGTATCAATAAAGTTCCAAGGGGGACAGTTTGGGAGATGTCTGCAAGGTTCTAGGAGTAAGAAGGTGGTAAAGGAGCAATCAAAATAGTTTCATGGAATATTACAAAGATCCGAATGGGCAAAAAAGGGGAATCGTTCAAAGATTGATGAGGAATGAGAATAAGAAAATTGTAGTTTTGTAGGAAACAAAGAGGACTTCCATAGGGCAACGACAAATAGGATAGGGGTGACTTTACCTTCCAGTGGATCAACAATTGGTTATGTCGGACTCTCAAATTGTTGAGGAATGCAAAGTTTGGAGGGATGTTTTTTGGTGAGGGTGTGTATTATGGAGGGAAACAAATATGTATAATGGTTAACAAGAGTTTATGGGCCATTGTTAGCTTCATCATGGAATTTATTTTGGAACGAGATTGCTGGTCTATCAGTCATTTATGGACAAATTTTTGTATCGATTTCAATATGCCCCTAACATGGAGTAGAAACTTAGTAGTTTTAGATTAACTAGAAGCATGCAAGGGTTCAATTAGCTAATTAAAGAGTTGGAATTGAAGGATTGGCAAATGCAAAATACACATGATCCAACGTGTGGAGGAATAAGCAATTTGTTGTAGATTGGTTATGTTTCTTTTGTTAGTTGGATGGGAAAGGATATATCCTTATTATGAACAAGAAAAGCGTAATGCTGGACCACATAACAATTATGCTAAGTACAATGTAAAATTAAATGGGTTCCTCTTCATTTTTGATTTGAGAATGCTTTGCTTACACATAGAGGTTTCCAAATAAATATGGGCATATTGTGGGAAGGACATAGGTTTGTGGTCAAATTCAAGAAGTTAATAGAATTCAGCAAAGGTTGGGACAAAGAGGTCTTTGGAAGGTTGCAGTAAAGAAAAGAGAGCTGGTAGACATGATCGAAAACCCTGGTTCAACAGAGGAGAAGGGCAATGGTTAGTGGATTTGAGGGTGTTCATGAAAGTGTTTAAGTTGGAATTGGTAGAAATGTGTATGTGAGGGGATAGGATGACTATGCAAAAGGCAAGAATTAAGTGTAACGAGAGGGTGATGCATCAACTTGCTTTTTTCATGGGATGTTTAATGAAAAATGTAAGGGCATAATCTCCAAGGTGGAGCTAGAGGATAAAAGTGTTCATAGCACTGAGGGTAAAGCATGCTTAACGGTCAATTGGGAGATTGAAGGGTTGAAATGGGATCAAATTGATGAAGAAGACATGCAGTGGTTGGAAAGACACTTCGAAGAAGAGGAAGTTATAGCATCTGTTATTAGTTTTGATGGGAGTAAGGCCTCTAGACTCGGCGATTTCAATATGGCATTTTATCAAAAGGGTTGAGATTGGTGAAACATGATCTTGTGAGAGTTGTGACTGAATTTCATAGAAACATGGTGGTGAATATATAGACAAATGTCTTATTCTAAAGAAAAATAATTCGTTGGGTGTGAATGATTTTCGATTTTGGTTATGAGCCTATATAAGAGTAAATCCAAGATCTTGGTAATGTAGATAAGGAGAGTTTTACATAGAACTATTGAACCATAGTTGCTAATGAAGTAGTGGAAGAATATAGCCTGAGAATGAATAGAGGGGGTAGTGCTCAAGGTGGACTTTACAAAGACCTATGATTTGATAAAATGGAGTTTTTTTTTTTTTTTTTTTGGATTTGTCCTAAAGAAAAAAGGTTTTTGAGAAAGATGGCGAACTCAATGTAAGGGTTGTAGAACAAGTGTTAGTTATTTTGCGGTAATAAATGGAAGACCCAGGGCAATGTTTAATAGTGGGAGATGCCTTGGACGAAGGGATACTCTTACCCCTTTTCTTTTCACTTTGATAGTCAATGGATTAAGTAGAATGATGTCTTGAGTTGGACAATACTCCTTGATGCAGGGAGTTTTGGTGGGGAAAGAAAAGGTAAACATATTGGACCTTCAATATAGAGTTGATAGCATTATTCTTTTTAGAAGGAGAGGAAGATAACGCATTGAATGTGATAGGTATTCTTCATAGCTTTTGTTGATCTTCAGGCCTGAAAGTAAATTTAGGCAAAAATTGATGGTGGGAATTAACATGCCTCTTGAAGCAATTATATCTCTTGCGGATAAGGTGGGTTGCATAGTGGGAACTTGTCCGGCAAAATATTTGTGTTTGCCTCTAGGTGGGAGTCCTATGATGAATGAATTTTGGGAACCACTTGTAAGTAAAATCTTAAAAAGGCTTGATGGATGGAATGGAGCCTTGTTGTCTTGAGGGAAGGAGATTATCTTTAGTTCACTTAGTTTTGATGGTGATGCCCTTTTTCTATGTGTCCTTTTCTAGAATTCTTCAAGGAGTAGTAGGAAAATAGAGAAGTTTTTTTTTTTTTTTTTTTGTGGAGGGAAAAAGGGGAGGGGGAGGTAGTTTGGTGAAATGGGAGGTAGCACAAAGGCCTATTGAGTTAGTGGAGTTAGGAATTGGGAATGTCATGAAGAGGAATGTGATTTTATGTAATAAATGGATTTGGCGGTTTTTTAGGAAACCCATGTCGTTGTGGGTTTGGGTCATTTTAAGTTGGTTTGGGAAGTTGGAAGAGGAGGATTTACAAAGAAGGATAGGTGTAATGTACAAAAGTCCATGGAAGTTTATCTCATCATTTCTCCCTCAAGGAGCACCTCACATGAAGTAGAAGGTAGGGGGTGGAGACATGCGGTTTTGGGAGGATAGGTGGTAAGAAAATCTTGATCTAGCTGAATCTTTTCTATCCCTATATTATCTTTCTGGTTTGCATAACCGGCCTATTAAGTCTTATATATCTCCAAATTTGACTACCTCTCACACATGGAAACTTCATTTCCCTAGGACTTTGACACATTGTGAATTGGAAGAAGGCTGCTCCTTTTTGTCTAAGTTAGATTCAATAACACTGACATCAAATTTGGACACAGTAGGTAGGTAATTAGAGGCATCCAAACACTTCTGCAAATCTTTGACAGCCTTCCTCTTATCTTCAAATTTAAATATTGCCTTCCCAGTACATTATCAGTTTTGGAAGGTGTGTGTTCCATTTAAAGTAAAGGTGATTGTGTCGATTTTGGCTCAGTTAAAATTGAATACATTGGACTTGATGCAAAGGAAGCTACCAGATATGTGTTGCTTTGCCCATGTTTGTGTTTAGCAGGGGAGAGCACTGACATATTGTCTTTTCTCTTGCTCCTTCGCAAGGAGCATGTGGGGAACTTGGTTTTCATATTCAGGTGCCAGAATTTCACAACCACAAACAAGGGAGGACTGTGTGTCTCTTAATCACATTCTTCACTTCTCACATGAGGAAAGGGAATTGGGGAGAATTGCATTCTTTGCTACTTTGTTGGCAGATTTGGCTCAAGAGAAAAAGGAGGATTTTTAAGGATGAAGCGAAAGTGGAGGATACTGGAGGATATCAAGCTGATTTTAAGATCATGGGTCTATGCATCACCGTTATCTAGAGGTTTTTCAGTTACAGATTGGGTTTTAAACTGGAATAGGCATATGTATGTGACTTAAATCTTGGGGTTGGGAAAGTTGGATAGCTGTTTTAATCTTTGTAATTGATAGCAACCACTAGTTGTCGCTTGCTAAATTTTTTATTTTTTGAAAAAGAAACTAGAAAATTTTATTTATAATAGGAGAAAGATGGACGAGCTGTCCAAACAACAATACAACGCATTACATGATGAGTTGTAAAATGGAAGGCCACCCCCTCATCCAATCTCCAAAAGAGTAACCGCCTCCCCATTTAGAGCTAGAAACCCATAGGGCAAAAAGATAGGTTACCTATTTACAATATTGCTAATATCTACCACTAAACCCCTAAAAATACAATTATTTCTATGTTACCAAATGGTCGTCCAGACAACAAATCTATTCATCATCCAATATCGGTCGAATCCAGACTGGATAGACTGAGGGCATCACTTGTCGGAAGAGGTAGAACCGGTAGGAGATTACTTCCCATACAACCTTCGTTGTCCCCAATGCCAAAAAAGGTGATGCACATCATTGTCGCTTGCTAAATTTCACAATAGACCTTTGTTTCCTCTTAAAAAAAGAAGCTATTCCTTTAGGGAGAGGTCGAGAAGTTTGTTTTTACTCTTTTTATTCTCTCTTTCATTTTTCTGTTGTTTTCTTTGTTATATGTTATATTTCTATATTATATTTATTTTTCCTTCAAATGAATATAAAACTCCATGATAAATTGCAATAGTTGCGTTCTTTGCTATAATAGATGCTATCACACATATAATCATACTCAATTCGATGAGATTGTTTGATCTTAAAGGGGATCTTAAGTGATACACGAAAAACCTCATCTTCTTTCGTTTTTGATTAACCTCCTTGTGTATATATAAGACCAAAGTTATTCGATTTATGAAAGGGATTATCTATCTCTAATCCAGGTGTAATTTAGTTGTATATTTCTGTATACTGCTTATTCTTAATACAAATTCTTTGTGTTTCTTGTCAAAAAAAAAAAAAAAAAAGTGAAGTAAAAATATATTCTTATACACCAAGGTTTTTATTTGATGCAGACGGTATTTTAACTGCTTAAAAGTAGTCAAATGAGAGAACTGGTTTAAAGTAGACTAGAAGAATGTTATGATCTATGTGACTTCAGTTGGTCGCAACATGCCTTTATTCATGGTGGCAAAGAGTTAATAGTCCACTATGAAGGAGAATGAGAAGAATGGGGTTGTATATTCTCTCAACACCTTTTATTTATTTATTTGATCAAAAACATAATGCATATGATAAGATTGTACAAACAATGGTGTGTGAAGGACAAATAGTCCTATTTTCTGGTTAAACACAATCCAGAATGGCCTCTAACCTCCTTAGCCAACCATTAAATCTAAAACCTTTTGTAGTTTTGCTAGTGCTAACATACAAGAAGCCAAAAAGAAGAAAGTCCACAACCCAAACTACATCATTTTCTTTGTCCTCAAAAATGCACATATTCCTTGCCTTCCATATTGATCAGATAATCACGATGACAACAAGCCACCATTAGTCCTTCATCTTTATAGGACATGATTCATTTGTTGGAAACTCTCAAATATTAGCTTCATTGGAAGTATCCCTACTATAGAAGAAAGTGTCCATAGTGCTCTTGTGAATGCACGTAGTATGAAAATGTGCTTGTTTACACGATCAATACCAATTAGGGGAAATCACCTGCTTCCAAGGCCTCTACAATTCATTTGCATAGCTTGCCATGTGCGATGATCCAACCAGTGTTGTCTAGGTGCCGCCTAGGTGGCCAGGCCTCCTCAACGCCTAGGCGGTGGTCTAGGTGCTAGGGTTTTTTTTTCGCAAATATAAAAAATATTGGGGGTGTCTTTGTGAACCAATCTTCTTCCTTGTCTTCTTCAAACCAATTGAACCAATGAGCGACTTTGGCAACCAACAGCTATGTGACTTTGCCAAGCTACTTTGGCAACTTTGGCGACTCCGTCCAATGACTTCGGTGACTTTGGCGATCATCTCTACAACATCTCTGTGACGTTGAGACTCGGCGAGGTGACTCTATCTCTCTGCTCTCTCCTTTGTCTCTTTGATCTCATTTGTTGTTCTCTCCGCTTCTCTGCTCTGCGACTAGTTCAAACCAATTGATCGATTGTCTTCTTCGTCTTCTTTGAACCAATTGAACCAGCTAGCAACTCTGGCGACCAACAGCTCAGTGACTCCGACAACTTCAGTGACTCCATCCGGCGACTTCAGCGATCATTTCTGCAAAATCTCTGTGATGCTACGACTCGATGCGACTCAGCGAGGCGACTTTTGGAGGGATTCTTTCTTTAATCGCTAATTATATATAGTTTATAATAATTATTATATATATAAAATAAACGATTCTCTTTTAATTATATATAATAATTATAAATTATACATACTATGAATAAATAATTATAAAAGTGTAAATTATAAATAAAAATAATAAAAAATAAATATTATATGTATATATATAGTAAGAGACCAATAAATAAAAAAATAGATAATTTTTAGGAACCTTTAAATAATTATTTTAAGGACTACTTAGGCCCCGCCTAGTCTTTGTTTAGGTCCCACCTCGCCTTATGGAGGATTAGCGTTTTAAATCACCTTACTGCCTTGACAACACTAGATTCAACCCAAAAATTCTGCCTTAGAAGGTACACGAAGTTTCCATGTAAAATTATATGTGAAATGTTGGTACGGATGGTTACTATTTTAGGTGGAGGAAAAAAGTCTGAGATGTGAAAAACCATGAAATCATGTAAGTCCCACGCTGCTACTCTATCTCAACCACCTGATAACTGGATTCCTTCAAGACACCCAAGTAAAAGGATGACCTTTGCATATTCCCTGTCTGATAGGTTCTTCTTAAATAGAGGCAGATTCCAAGAGGGCCCACCACTGCTACCATGTAGAGACTCAATAAAGGAGCTATGAGCTGATTGGTGTTTAGTGGATAACCTATACAAACTTGGAAATAAAGTTTGTAAGGTTGTCCGTATGAACTGTATGTCCTCCCAAAATCTAAAGGTATGACCTAAAACCCCTGTTAAATTAAATGGCTATGGATAATTGGATACAATTAATGAATGAATCTATATTGGTGTCAATAGGTTGCCTTGGATACCAAACTTGCATTTCTGAATTTCGTTGAAATACCAAGCCAACTCCTTATATAACTTTTGCCCACTAAGATTCTTTCTCCATGAGGAAGCATGACAACCACTTGGGAAATAGAGCTTGATTCCTTACTTCCAAATTCCCCTTGATCTACCTTCCTTCTTACAGTCTCCCATTTTATGAGACAATCACGTTTCCTTTATTTTCACTTTTCAAAGGAACCTTTTCATCTATGTTTCAATCTTCCCAAGGCTTGTAACTGCCTTCTTTGAAATTTTGACAACGAATATAACATTCACCGGAGTAGCCTCTAATAGTGCCTTAGATAATGCTGGTCTACCTGCTATGGATAAGAAGGTTCTCTTCCACTTGCAAGCCTCCTTGAGTTTGTACTGATCAAAGGCTTCTATTTTGCATCCACACATGGACATTAGACTCAGTTTAATTTCATTCATGCACCAGCCTTTCAATTTGAATTTTTCCTCGTTCAATGTAGCCCAAAGATCAGGCAAGAAACTTGAGTTATTTTTTGTGGTGTTATGCAAACTATAGTTGTTCCTAACTGAGAGTTAACAGTGATTTGTAAACTGAAGATGCGACACCTAGACTGTCTTTTCTGACCTCAAAGCCCCTCATCAAATCCGTTTTCTTTTCTTTCTCCATCATTCCTCCAATCACATCAGCTTCCAAAATGAATATGAGGCGATAATGGATCCCCTGCCTCAAGCCTTTAACTCCTCCATAAAACGCTATATATATATATATATATATATTTATTTATTTATTTATCTCAAACCTTTATTATCTAGGTCTTGCTTTAAGCCTTTTGGGATGGTTGATTGTTACTGATCCTCTTTGAGTATGGCAATCAATGTGGAACATTGCATAACACGCATAACACACATACTCTAAATGTTCAAATGTGTGAATGGACCAAAAATAAGCTGAAATTTTAAAGAACCAAATTGAAACTCAGCAATTTTTAACTCATATTAAGGTTATTTTTAAATAGGATATAAATTTGTGGCAGTCAAATATTCTGTTGACGTGTTCTTTTTATCCTTGATGTTTAAATTTTGGACATTGTATAGAGGTACTTTTTCTGGTAATTGAATCATTGCAACCATCTGTAGGCTGAGCAAAAGGCACGAGAGGAAAGTGAAAGGCTTAGGCAGCAAGAGCGCGAAAAAATGGCCGAGAACCGAAGGCGGGATATGGTTTGTTTATTTGTGCTTTTCTTTGAACTTATGGATGGACTGCATTTCAAATTTGATTATTATGTAATTAAGTGAATTTTTATGTATTCATCAATCTTATTTGCAGACTCTTCGAGCTCGTGTGGCCGCCAAGGCAGAGGAAAAGAAACTGGAGCTGCTATTTCTTCAGTGGAATGAGCACCATAAAAGGCTTTGCAATTTTTTAAGGTGCACTTGCTATCATAAAGTTGACACAGCGTCCAGCCTTCATTGGAGCCTAAGCTTGCATTGCCCCTTTTCTTAATTATCTATTTTTTTTTTTCATTATGCTGCAGGTTATTTTTAATCTTGGTCCAAAAGTGTCATATTCACAATTTTTTTGAGACAGATAAGTTTCTGATTATGTGGATGATATAGGGTTTCCGCAACTAGAGGTTTTCAGCTACCTACTTTAAATGTTAAATAGGAAATACTGTTTAGGATACTGACTTTCGTTGGATCATTTATGACGTTTGTTTGTTAGGACCAAGGCAGAGCCTCCAATATATTACTTGCCAACGAGACCGTTAGATGAAGATGCTGCATCGGTTGAACAGAAAAAAGAACAGGTATTATCTTTGAACTTACTTTTACTGTGTTCTTTTTGTTGTTATGGTGGTTTTGGGATTTTGTTCCCCTCTTTCCTTTTTTCCCTTTTTCTCCTTTCTCTCCTTTTTGTTATTAATTTATTTCTCCACCTAAAGAACACTTAATGCTAAGAACTCAATTACCATTTAATGTCAAATGGTAGTAGCAGTAAGTTGTGTGCCATGATTGGTATGGTTACCAATATCTTATTTGTATGCAAGTACTGTCTAGCGCTTGCCTTCAAGTAAGCTTCAAGGGCCTATACAACGAAGGTTCACACGTTGTTATTTTTCTCGGGGAAATGGTAAGTTTTCTCCAAAAATAAGAAAGTTGTAAATATTTTCTTAGAAAAATTTTCCCAGCTTCTTTATTTTCTCACCTATAAGGGTGTATTTAGTTAGTGAGAAAATATTAAAATAATCATATATGATGATATTAGGGATCTGAACAAAATGACCATTTCTTGTCATATTTGGTGGTTTTTTCAGGCATTCCTAGAGTGGAAGACTGCAAGGAGGGAGGAGCTATCAGAATATCAGAAACAGATTGGGGAACAGTACCTTGCAAATGTCGAAAAAGAGCTGGAGAGGTGGCAAAATATGAGGAATAGGAGAAGCAACAATAACATAATGAATCTCCAGGAAACAATGGACAAAGAATTGGAGACCCACCAACTTGAGCATGGTCCCAAAACCAGGAAAATCCCTGGAAGTACCGGAAATAATGATGATGAGGATGATGTGGAAGATATCACTGTTGGAGAAGACGATATGATGGACGATGTGCTCGAGGCTGATGACAACAATGGCAGGAAAGTTGAAGATCCCACAAAACCTGGAGAAGCAGGTAATGACAGTCCCAGTCCTAATCGCGCACAATAATGGAAAAAATACACAACACAGATTACATAATCATTATTATTTGTTTCTTTACTTTTGCCCTTTTTGTTAGTAGTTCTATAGGTACATACTTTAGTGTAGGTGGTTGCTATGATTTTCAATGACTAACTGAGTTTGTCTTGTTGGTGTTTTTCCTATTTTTATGCATGTCTCTGTTGAGCTTGCCTGGTATGTCATGTCTCTGTTTTAGCTGCTATGTTTGTATGTTGTGTTGAGCGTGCTTTCAGCTGCTCTTGCTGTTTGCATTTCTAACGTTTTGGGGTGTTTGATGCAATTTGTAGTTCGACTTCTAAAATATGTTATGATGCTATTATTGTGATTCAAATGATGCCCTCACGGCTTCTTCGCATCCACCATTTTTAAGCTACTTGTGAAAAAAGAAGATATGTTTAAATTTAATTAATCTTTTATTATGTTTCTATACTTTTGTAATTTTGCTATTTTTCACCTCCCTTTTATTTATAAACAAGACATTTTTAGTAGTTAAATATAAAAAATGTTGATCAATAGAATATAAAAAAAAACGATAACAGTGACATTGATTTTGTCTGCCATATGAAAATTTTAAAAAAGTATGTCTATTTGTTTTCCAACTAATGTTACTTGTACTTCAGTTTACATCCTTTTGTGAATTTTTCAAAATAATCTTTACTTCAAATCTTCATCTTTTATTTTATTTTTCTTCTTAGTCTTTAAAGAAAAAAAGAAAAAAAGAAAAGAAAAAAGGGGTTTAAGGTTGTGGAATAACAAACCCAAATTTACTTATTTTTATTTGAAAACCCTAAATCGATCATCAACAAGGTAGATTAATAGTTTGAACAAACCCTAATTTAGATTGAGGTTCAGATCAAAAACACAAATTTTAAAAACGATATTTTACCTTTTGAAATGTGTTCTTAGGGCCTTTGTGGAAGCATGCATTACTCTATTGAAACATGTTTTACACTATCTAAGAGCAATTTTGTCAGTTTTCAACTTTGCCCAATTGAAATTATTAGAATGCTTTTCAGTACTCATGTGAGGTTGACTGGGACAATTTTGAGTTCCACCGTTCTACAATGCATTTTGGTTCTATTGTGCTTATTTTCCTATTTTCTGATGATTGGAGGAAATAAATGAAGTGTTTAAGATACTCAAGTTAGATTTTAAAACTTATGATGCATTATATGAAAATCTCAATATAAACACAACACATGGATAATGCAGTTCCATAAAAGAGAAGAATGTGATCAAAACTCTTCGTGATCATGATTTGCGTAGAAAAACAAGGCAATTTAGCAATAAAACTAAAAAAATTCATTTCGACCACGATCATTTGAAAAAAATATCGCGAGAAAACATTTATGATCAAACAGAAGCAGTTCATCATCTTAAATGCAATTAATATATCCATACCGTTCTACAAGTCATAAAGTTAAAGTACATATATTCGTCTCATGCAATTAATATACTAGTAACGTACACTTTCATCTTTCATCGAAATTTGATAATGCACGTGCACTGCAAAATGGATATATCATATTTGTCTCTCCCGAGCCCAGTCTATATCCTGACGTCCAGTCGCATCATATCATAATAAGGATATGATAATCAAGAATTAAATTCGTATTTCACATCTTTGTGCAATGAATCTAACATAATATTTTATATCCAAAAAACCTAATATTTATATCTCGTGCTCAATAATATTGCGTATCTTTATGTTTTGGGTCTAATATATGTTTCACATCGGAGAACTCTGCAAGCACTTACATTGTTAGCTACTAACTTTTACAAAGAGAAATACGTTTAATTAATTGAAAGTGTATTTAATAGGTAATTAAGAACACTTTTCTCAAAACATATTACTTCCCTTACAAAAAGTTCTCAAAAAAATGTTTTTGATAAATTCTTTATAATTATTTGATTAGATGTTAAAAAATTTGGTAAAAAGTTATTCGAATTAACATATACAAATTTTGTTTACCAAAAATTGTTATTTTCTTATTTTTAAGCTAAATAAATTTTGATAGGAAAATATACATGAAATCAAAAAATAATTTTTGAAATTTTTTTCCACCATTTTTTTTAATGGAGCATAAAAAATTTATTTTTTTTATGAAATAATAATTTTTAAGATTTTTTTTTTGTCTTTCATCAAATGCACTGAATAAAAATTCCAATTTCTTGCACGTGTTTCATGCCGACACGTGCGTTTGTCAGTCTCAACGTGGCGATATCAGACCACATGTCATCACAGAGTATCCACTAGCACGGGACCAGAATCCTAACACTGTATCTGTACTCTGCCTCTCTCTCTCTTCGCCGCTTTAATCTGCAGGTTCGCTCGTCATTACACTCAGTTACTCTATTGTGCCGACAGAACCGCCACCTGCAGTGTCTCAATGGAGACACTTGCCCTAACGTCGTCTCCGAGATTGCAGTGGCGTTCTTCTCCGCCTCTCAGCCGTCCGATACTGATCTCAGCGGCGCCGCTCCTTGTCTCCACCACTATAACAACGCGTGCCGTTGTTGTTGTTCAAACCAGAGCTTCCTCAAGCGAATGCTGTAGCAATGGAGCTCGTAATCCTCATCGAAAGATTTCAATTAATGGTGAATTGTTCTCCGTCTATTTCAATCAATGTCTTTCTTCTATGTTCGGTTCTTCGTTTCGAGGGGATTCTGTACTAAGCCCCGAGCATCGCTAGCTGGTTGGTTGGCTTGTCTAGATCTTTGAAGGATTGCCTCTTTTTTTTTTTTTTATTTAATTGGGGTTGATCGGTGAGGAGATTTTCAATGGACATGATTGGAATTGGGATGTTACTTGAGAACAAAGACTCTGTATTTATTCTAAATCTGGGCTAAATGCTAAGCTTGAAGTTTTGAGAGAGGCTTTAAAATTTGAAGGGTTAAGGACCAATAGGACTAAGACTCGATTCAAAGTCAGGAGATACTAAGGAGTGAGGAATTTCAGACAATTAGGATGCATTATTTGCTAAGATGGAGAAATAGGTTAGGATGTGAATCATAGACTTCATGCAAGATGAGGCAAGTAGAGGAATGATTTTGGAATATCATATAAACAATTTATCCAATTAAAGTTGAAAAGAATTTTCAGAATTCTTATCTGTTTAGCTGTGCCATGGAGCACAATATTGGGATAAGGAGATAATACATTAGCAAATTAAGTGTGTAGAAATATGAATGATAAGATGGATTTGTTGTAAAATGTTAAAGATAAAATTAGAATTAAGCATATTGAAGACATGGTAGAAGTAGTTCTACTTGGGATAAAATGGCAGTAAGCCAATTAAGGTAGTTTGGACTGCATTAACGAAGAGCATTGGATAGACGAATTAGGAATTATAACTTATTATCATCACCTCATGATATTTGAGGTTGCGGAAGACTGTAGAGATAATTATGAGAGATATAATTTCATATAATTTAAATCTTGACTTAGCCATTGATGGAGTCGTGTGAAAGAAGCAAATTCATGTAGGCAACATCCACATAGTTTAAAAAAGGCTTAGATGAGTTGGGCATTTAGTTCATATGCATTTTCCCAATTTATATTAGTAATAACTTCTTGGAACTATTGGGATTTGCCTCGCCTTTTTTTGTATTATATATATTGATTTACTTCATCTCGTTATCAATACACATTCTCTCTTCGCCTTTTTTTTTCCAATAAAATATGCAATCAATATCAAAAATTTAAGAAACTATCTTTAGCTCCTATGCTAAACCTATAGGTTCACAAATCGAAGAAAGCGATTCAAGAATTCTTTTTATAAAAGTTAGACTCATTTGGCTTCTTAAACTCATACTGTTGGGTGGATCTTAAAAGATATGAAAAATCTCCCTCCAAGCCAAACATACAATACAACTTTCTTCGAGTATGGCTTTCTACAAAATTCTATACTCAATTGCATATAGACATGTGGATTTCTGTTTACTCAATTTAAATTGAGTATCCATTCCCCTCTTTTCCTTGCTCGGCTTGGAAATCATGTATTTTATATATTCATTTATTGGAGTTCTTGGTTTTTTAAAAAGAAGTGCTTTAAATCATTACTATTTGACTTGGACCAACTTTTTCAACTTATCCATTTTAATAATTTTTTTTGTTTGAAATAATGACGTACAATACAGTGTTGGGAAAATCCAGGCTGGAGGCATTTGCTAGGATTTCTTCGACCAGTGAAGAGAACTCCTCAGTTGCTGTGAATGCTCAGAAATTTGTGCAACTACAACCCTCTCGCATGTAAGCATTTCTTGTTTAGTTGTTTCTCATTCGTACTGTCTAAATTTTTGATTAGTAGATTTTTTTTTCCTTCTTTGCTATTCATCTTTTGCTCATTTTTCTAGTGGATCACCATTCTTTTGGATTGGAGTTCTAGTTGGGATCTCAGCTCTAATTTATTGGGTGAGTGCAAAAGTTTGTTTTGTAACCTTACAACTTGTGCTGTATGTCAAGTTGCACCATGTATGTTTTGTTTTTAACAGTCTTAAACACACAATCTAGGTGGCAAAAAACTTAAAGGTGAGTGCTGTTAGTCGACTCAACATTCTTTTGAGGTATGCATATTGCTTTCAGATTACTGGTGACGTGCTATAAGCTCCATATGAAAAATATCAGGATCTCGTGTTTAGTTTATTTGCTTGTAATATACACTATCTTTGATTCTTTCTTTCTTTTTT
>JAJIYU010005963.1:0-21479 GCA_030144865.1 Tinospora cordifolia | reverse complement strand
AGTTGAAGCAATAGTTCCCAATGCTCAAACACCAAGACAATCACCCAAGAAGAATCCCCAAACCAAGAACTTCTCACACTCAAGAGAGAAAAGAAAAGTGAGAAGGGGTGCCAAGAAGAAGGCTTGAAGCACAAGATAAAAACTCAACTCTTGTTGCTTGGGATGATTTGATTTGTGAGCAAGGGGGGTTTATATAGGCTTCAAAAGAATATAGAATGGCAAGTTAGTGGTGCTCTCATTGTAAGAAACTTGCCAATAATTCAAATTTTCATGCCCCCCAAGCATAAGAGATTAGCAAGTAATTTTTTTGGAAATTTTTGGGATTTTAGAAACCATTTTTCAGATTTTTGAAGCATTTTTACTGATTTAATTCGAATTTTTGGTTATTTATCAGAGCAGCTTAATCGTAGCCGTTGGATCTTCCTCGATCGCATCAACAGATCACAAATTCATTTTTGCAGATGGATCTTTGGCCGTTGGATCAGGCGGGTTTGATCTTAGGCGTTGGATCATTCTCGAGCGCATCCACCAGATCACGGTCGAGATCAACGAAATCTGCATGGTCCGTCAGATCATCCTCGAGTGCGGCGTTCGGTTCGTGATGGATCAGAAGGCGTCTTTCTGGGCTGTTGGATTTGCATCGAGTTTCGCACGTGGATCTCAGATCGATCACGAAGTTGGATCCTCGAATCTCAGCACTCGGATTGTCCTCGATCATGCCACTGGATCGGGAACTCGTTTTTGCGTGTGCGTTGTGCGTCGTCGGATTGGGTGGATTTGATCATGACCATTGGATCAACTTCGAGCGCCTCATCGTTCGCGATCAACGAGTAGTGTCTAGATCGTCGGATTTGCCTCGAGTGCAGTACTCGAATTTCTCGTTCGTGATCGATGCCTTGCGCCTCGATCTGGACCGTTGGATCGATCGTGTTGATTGCAGACCGTCAGATTTTGGTGATTCGGTGCTCCTGGACGTTGTTTAGGGCTTTGATCTCATTCGTTGGATCGGACAGATTGAGTTTGGACCGTTGGATGCAATTTCTAATTACCAAATCATTTTCTAAAGCTTCTATAATCCAAATTTTAGCAATTATACACTTTCTAATTGACAAAAACTTGGTTATATTGCCCAAATCATCTGTTTTGCTAATTTTTTCCTTTTTAATTATTTAATATTATATTTTTTTTATTTTTCTATTTTCTTAATATTTTTAATGCCAATAATT
Organism: Tinospora cordifolia; assembly: GCA_030144865.1. NCBI lineage: Eukaryota > Viridiplantae > Streptophyta > Magnoliopsida > Ranunculales > Menispermaceae > Tinospora > Tinospora cordifolia. Next base: position 20,253 of record JAJIYU010005963.1, on the reverse strand, counting down.
AAATAATCTATATTTTCTATTTCCATATATTTTTATTTATTTCATATTTCATTTTCAGATAATAATTTTTGTAATTATACACTAATATTGCTTTATTTATTTTTAATAAATACATGTACACTACATTTTTATTTAATTATACAAATTCTCTATGTACATATTCCCATAATATGTAGCATTAACATTTATTATGCTAACTGTTAGTTGCATAGCAGACTAATTATACTATAGGTATTTTATGTATAATATGCATTAGTGTAATAGAAAATTTAGTGTATTTGCTTATATTTAGTTAAATATGCATTTAGAGCATTGTTGCATCATTAGCTACATATTAGCATGATTTAATGTTATTTCTAACATTTTTATATGAATATAATGTCCGAGAAAGGTTTTCAATGTTTACACAGGTTTAGAATGAACTGGAATAAGAATAGGAGCACGCGAGGAGTTGAAAATGGCCAAAAAAGAGGAAAAGTCACTAATGATCGCGGTCGGCAACGCCAACTGCGGTAAACGGAACAAAGAACATGAAGAAAAATAATCCCTCATTGTGGACCGCGATCGGCGTTCCAGTGACCGCGGTCACCAGTGTGTGTTAACTGAATACCATTCTGTAGACCGCGGTCAATTACCCATGGACTGCGGTCATTCGAGATTTCATGTATTTGGGTTTTGTTTTATCAATCTGTGGACTGCGGTCAGCACTTATGGACCGCAGTCGGTCATCGTATTTCATTATTTTAGGATTTTCTTTAGTGAAAAACTATAAATAGGTCATTGTAGTAGGGTTTTAGGATGATTTGTTTTGGAGAACGAAATATCTTGAAAATAACGGCCGACAAGGGAGAAAAGAGAGAAGACAAAGAAGAATTGAAGATCAAGGTCCAAGAGTTGAGTATATGTTTATTTGTGATTTTAATTCTTTGATGTGTGAACTCTCAATCATGTCAGGCTAGGTTTATTTTAAGTCTAGGATGTAAATCTGGATTGTAGAATCCTGATATTCTTATTTTGATTAATCTATTTATGAGGTTTTGTTTTATAGTTTGGATTCTTAATGCTTTCTTTTTACTGGGCATGAAAGGAATGATTATAGAATGTTAATCTAACTCGGGAGAGAGGATTAATAATCTGAAAATCAAATTATAGACTTAGATTAATCAATTGACCAGAAAGTTGTTGATTGCCTACGAGGTTGCACGTTATAATTGTGTTTAAAGCATTAGACTATTAACTGTATGCCTCAGAAGAGGGTATTAGTGATTTGACTAATAGGTGTTAAGGTACTTCGGGAGAAGGCTTTCATAACTAGTGCTAGAACCTATAGAACAAAGGAATGTGATTAATTGAAATAGGAGTTGAAGGTGATCACAAGAAAGTTTACTATCCTAGATAATTTAATCTAAAGGTTTTCAGTAATTTACTTTTTAATTTTATATTTGACTGTTTTCATGAGTTTAATTCTAATTCTTAATCAATCGAATTTGTAGCTTTAATAAAGTTTAAATCGATAGTAAATTGAGCTTTTAGATAGTTGATTTTTATACATTCCCTGAGGACGATATCCGGTCTCACCGGTTATTACTACTGCGATCCCGTACACTTGCGGGGTTGCTAACACTAACACACACCTTATCATTCACATATTAGTCAATATGTGTAAATACTTTATTTCTATTTATTTCTTAAGCAATTCCTTAAATTTCATAATTAATTCTACTAAACCTTAATTTTTATTTAATTATCAAATTAAGGTTTTATTTGTTTAATTTTTTTTCTATATCTCTAAAATATTTTATTTTTCATGTGCCAATCCACAATTTGCACCCAAAATTTTATTAAAATCTTTGAAATTAATTTACAAAATTCTGGGGTATTACATATATATATATATATATATATATATGTATGTTTGAATGTATGGTATGTATGTATGTATGTATGTGCACAAATCACATCCTTGCGATTCAGCTTTTGATTCAGGTTGTTTCCATTTTTGTGCCCTAATCTCTCTTTCTTCTTCGATTCAATTTTTGATTAAGTTATTCATTTACTTATGATTTCCACTGTTATAATGAAGAACGAGTGTTCATCATCTACCAACAAGATGAACGTAAATACTGAGAACTAGGTAAATGACACTCTTTCGAATCTTGTATTCGTATTTGTCTGAATGTGATAGTGAATGGTTGCGTGGTCTGCTCAACTTTCTTTGAACTACGATAACAGAGTATAAAGATGCTATACTATTATAATGTTTATTTTGATAGAAAGATGTATAATGATGTCATATTCATTGGAATGATTATTATGATATTATACACCTTTTTATTTTGTTATTATACACTTTTTAACATATTATTCTAGTATTATACACCTGCAAGAATATCAATATATTGGTAAACCTTAAGATAGATACTCAGCCAAGGTTGGGTGCTTGACTAACTTGAACGCACGCAACATGTTGATTTCTACCAGCTACTCAAGTTCTGGGAGACTTGTTTAGCCACTTTCTTGATATGAAGCAGTTGCTTTGGCAACCTCAGATTGTTCATAACATATTGTTGAGAGAGGTTGTTCAAGAAGACGAATCTATTATGGTCTTCAATTTCAATAACATTATTGCAAAATTCTCCATGGTTGAATTTACAATAATAATGGGTTTGAAATGCACCAAAAAAACCAGAAACATTACAATTGGTTTTGAGGATAAAATTTTGAAGGATAAATACTTTAAGGGAGTGGAGAGGATAAATAAGAAGTGTATAGTTGACGCATTTACAAATAGAGTATGGGAGAATGATAATGATGTTGTGAAGATTGCAGTTTTGTTCTTCATTAATTATTTTTTGTTTCCTAATAAAATGGAAAAGTTAGTAAATGAAGTTGATTTTGAACTTGTACAAATTGGTGAATATATGGACTATCCCTGGGGTAAGGTTTTTTTTTGACACGATAATAGAATCCATGAAAGGGTAATTTTGCAGCAAATGCAATCCCGCTGGAAGCTGGGAGGGGCAAATACCCGATCATGTACAGGTGTCTTGGGTTCTCAATCACATTACAAGTTTGGTTTCATGAATGTTTTGTTGATACTGATGGTTTGTTTGCCAATCGATGTATCAATGGATTTCCTCGTATACTAAAATGGACTTGTATTGGCACGCCCAGTTTCAAGAACATGGAGAAGGTGCTGAACAATTTATCTGTTAATAAGGTACTTTTTCATGTATTTGATCATATATTATACACAACATTTATATTATAATTGAACTATTCTTTGTTGTCAAATTTCTTATGATCTCATATTTGTTTATTTTTAGTTCAAAAGTTTTGTAGCAAGCCCCAATGAGTTACTACAACCATACATGGATGGCTTGATTGTAGAACAAGATGGGGGCCAACATCAATTTCCAGATTACGATGTTTTTGTTGATCCCCCAATATTTCTTTTGCCGTCTCTTCTAAATAAACCTATTGGCGGTAATATTCCTGTAAATAAGTCTGTCGCAACCAAAAGTATACCTGGAAGGCAGTGCAATTGTTGTAACGAGATCAAAATAATGTTGAAAGAGGGTTTTGATAAGATTTTTGAAGAAATTAATTATCTGAAATCCCTATTGCAGAAGGTAAATGTTCCAAGCATGAAAATCAATGAATTTTTTTAGACTTTCATTGCAGTATAATAATGATATGATTGTAGTATACCATTTATATACCTACATTATACCATGAGTATAATATATTATATACTGTATGCTTGCTGTTATCTACTGTTTGCTTGTGTATATTGATGTTATACAAACTCTATACATTCATTTGGCTCACTAAATTTTTCATTTTTGATGTAGGAAGATGATGTAAATAAAATAGAAGACTGTAAAGAAGAATTTGCTAGTAGGGAAAAATGTACAGATGTTGAAGTTGCAAGTCGGATTTCGATGACATTGTAAGAGATTGTTAGTGATACCAACAAAAAGAGGAAGGTAATTTTGAATACTTTATTTGGATTGTGATTTGTCATTTACATTTATTTTATCCATTAATATTGTACATTTTCATGTTAAAGGCCGACACAACAATAACTGAAGGTGAAAGAAGGAAGAAAAAATCATCAACCCTAGTAAGATTATGAATACGATTCTTTTATTAATTCAAGATTATGCTTTTGTAGTTTTTATAAATCTAACTGTCCTTAATTTATTTGCTTTAAGGACATTTTCGTTTAATTTAACTGACCCAGGTTGCTGACAAGGATGAATTGAAAGATCATGCACCTATTGAATGTAAACGAGAAACCACGATTGATGAAATTGTTGAGTCGACCGTCAATGTTGCAACTTCAGTCGTCTTTACTGAAGATCACACTCTACTTCTTCCACCTCCTACAATTAATAAAAGGGGGAGGCGTCCTACTGGAGATAAACATAAAGGAAAAGAGATTGTGAAGGGACGACTATCCCCCTTAGACATTTATCTGCTTGAAGATATAGACAACAATGTTGTGGTTGAGTTTGATGAGTAGATTCAAAAGGGTCGAATGAAGCGCTCGAAGTAAGTTTTCCTAGAGATCAAGTTTGCATTCTGAATATTGTTGTTATTTATAATACATTGATATTAACATCTGTCACTTTATTTAGGTCAAATAAAGCATACCATGATCGTGACAACAATTTAAATCCAGCTTTTGATTTTTCAATCGCTGATATCACTGATAAGGAATGGTTTTACATATTGATCACCCCAGGCCAACCTATCTCCTCCTCTGTAAGTTTAATTTTTTGCACTTGATATTATTGCTTATAGATATTATACTAATAATATACCAATATGATACCAAAATATAGGGTTTTAGACACTTTGTAATGTCTATATACACATATTATACTGATATGATACCAATTTCACCTATATATTCCATGTCATTAAACTATGTTATGTTGTTTTGTATACATATTATACTGATATGATACAAATATCATCTATGTAACGTGTTCTTAAACTCTGTTATGTTCATTATTTCAGTATAATGAGATGTTATACAAACAACATACTTATTATGTTTTGAATGTTTCATGTTTATACAATTTTTATTCATGACCCAAATCTTTTATTGTAATTTAGAAATTTTGCATTGGCAGCATGTAGGTGTAATGTTTCTATTACTTGTGCAATAAAAGCAAGTATGACGAATCGATTAAGATCAAGTGTACAACGACAGACAACTTTTTCGATCAAGTGTAATTTTTATTCAAGACCCAAATCTTTTATTGTAATTTAGAAATTTTGTATTGGTAGCATGTAGATGTAATGTTCTATTACTTGTGCAATAAAAACAAGTATGACGAATCGATTAAGATCAACGATAAACAACTTTTTCGATCAAAATTTGCAGTCTGTTTATGGTAGATTCGAAAAAGAGAAGGATGCATATGTGTTTAGGGATGAGATGGTAATCATGGAGTATATGCTATGACACTACATGTACTGCAACACTCTGTGGTCTAATGTTGACTACGTCATTTTTCCTATTAATGTTGTGGCTGCATTCCACTAGATACTAGGTTGCATCAGCATTCACGAGGGTTGCACATATGTTTACAATTCCCTGCGTACTCCTATTGTTAATGCTACATCAATGGAGGCAGTTCAAGCTTATTCCACCATTCTTCCTTTTTATCTCGAGATGATTGGATTTTACGAATCGAAAGTTGACCAAAAGGATAGACCTAGGAAAGAGCCACTCAAGGCGCAAGTGGTTGATAATATACTAGAGCAAGATTGTAACACCTAAACCCCCACATTCATTGAGCATTGGACATAACCACCATTCTTTGATAGTGGACTTAAACATTTGGCGGGTCGGGCTGGTGTTACTTTACAAGTGACACACACTTGACTTTCTATTTTTCAATACCTCATGCCCAAGAGTAAATTCAAAAATACAATTTTCATTCAATAAAATCAAGGCATTTAAAGATAAAGAAAAATTCAACTTCTTTATTCATAAAAAGAAAGTACATAACTTTGTAATGTAAACTATTACATTATTAATCAAAAGAAATTCATAACCTCAAACAAAATTTCAGTGGAAGACTTATTCAAAATTGGGCAACATGCCCTTACATTAAAAGGAAAAAAAATAGAAACTTGCAAAAATCCAAATTTCATGGTCTTCATAATTTAATTTCTTGAAAAAGAAGAGGAAGGGGTGAGCACAAAGCTCAGTGGATTTTTTTCAAACAACCATTTTTCAAATTCAAACCAATAACAAATTCATATTTCAAACACTTACATACATTAGGCATTTCAAGCAACATTTTTGTTTAAAGTTGAGATTTTAGACCAAAAGAGTTTTTAAATCCTTGATGTTCTTAACAAAGTACCTCCTTAGAGTGAAATATAGCTTTTCTTAGCCAATTTCATTGGACTTTTGGACTTCAAGGGAATGTACCCACCAACCAAGTACTTTGGTCTTAAAACCATATGAACTAATCATATGAAAAGAACATTCATAGCAACCCACATGTTTACTATAATGGTACGTGGTTATTTTTACCATCTTAATCATCAATTAAACTTCAAAATATGAAACTAAAAATCCAGAATATAAGCATTATGGAAATCAAATCATGGAACATCCATAATCATACATCATTCCTTGAAAAAAACCTAAGCATGATAGTAAACATGACATGATCTCTATGAATGCATAAATTCGAACAAGAATTGAATATTAAACTGAAATATGTTTTAGAATGCTAGAACTGAAATTATTTTAATTTCAAAAATGAAACAAACAATGAACACACAAGCAATTCGAATAAGAAAAAGGGGTGTTAGAAAAATTACTTCCACCTTAAATAAGTTTCTTCTCCCCACCTCTAAAATTCGGCAGAGTTCCATTACTTCAAGGCTTCTGAACACTCAAGAACTCTCAAGAACACTCAAGAACACTTAGGAACAGTTCAAGATCACTCAAGAACTGAGGGGATTACCAAGAAGAAGGCTAGAGAGAGTCAAGAGGGACTAGTATGCTCTTGATTTGGGATGAAAACAATGAGAGCACTAGGGGGTCATTTATATAGAGTTTAAGATGGCATAGATTGGTAAGTTTTTGGTGCTGTCCTTGTAGGAAACTTGTCAATTATTCAAAATTTCGTGCCCCCCAAGCATAGGAAAATAGCAAGTGTATTTGAATAATTTTTTTTGGAATTTAGAAACAATTTTTTCAAATTTTTTTGGAATTTTTTCGAATTTTTATTCAAATTTTTAAGCTATTTTTATCAGTTTAATTAGAGTGTTAATCTCGACCATTGATGATTCTCGATCACATCAACGATTCGTGATCATTGTCTCGGCTCCGGACCACTAGATTTACTCAAGCACAGCACGTGATTCGTGATTAACAAGGTGCCTCAAACGTGGACCGTCGAATGAGCCTCAATCGCGGTGTGCGGATCTTCGTTCGTGCGGCTCTGATCTGAACGCTCAGATCAACCTTGTAATATCCCAAAATCTTTTCAAATAAATACAATAAGTTAAATAAATCAATTTCAAAAATTTTAATAAAATTTTGGGTGCAAATTGTGGGTTGGCACATGAAAAATAAAATATATTAGAGATATAGTAAAAATTAAGCAAATAAGTCCTTAATTTGATAATTAAATGAAAATTAAGTTTTAGTAGAATTAATTATGAAATTTAAGGAATTGCTTAAGAAATAAATAGAAATAAAGTATATACACATATGTGAATGAATAATATATGTGTTAGCATAATAAATGTTAATACTACAAATTATGGGAATATGTACATTAAGGAAAATTTATATAATTAAATAAAAATGTGGTGTATATGTATTTATTAAAAATAAATAAAACATTATGTAAATATTAGTGTATAATTACATAAATTATTATCTAAAAATAAAATATGAAATAAATAAAAATACATGGAAATGAAAAATGTAGATTATTTAAGTATTGGCATTAAAAATATTAAAAAAATAGAAAAATATCTAATAAATGCAATATTAAATAATTAGAAAGGGAAAAATATTAGTAAGACCATAAAATAGAAAAGAATATACAAGAAAATCAAGTTTTTATCAATTAGGAAGTGTCTAATTGGCAAAATTTCGGATAATAGCCACTTAGAATAGTGATTTTGGTATTAGAAACACGATCCAACGACCAAAAACGTATAATCCATCCGATCCAAGATCCAACGGCTAAGATCAAGACCTTATCGGACACCCGGATGCACGAATCATCAAGATCGGACGGCTCACGATCAATTTCTTCAATCCAACGGTCCAGATCACAGGCACAAACCGTAATCACGAAATCGGACCGCACACCATGTTCGAGGCAGATCGGACGGACCAAATCAAACACGCGTTCGGAGATCGCAAAAGAATGCGTCGATCAAGGAAAATCTAATGGGCCACAGTCGATCAAACCAGATCGAACGGTCCAGACGATTTTTGGTAATCGCGAACACGATCTGCACTCTGTATCCGAGGAGCATCCGATGGCCTTGATGAAGTTAGTTGATCACAATCAAGATTCGCACGCAGCATCCGATGATCATCCGACGGTCCAGAAAGTCGTGTTCCTTCGATCGCGAACAGATCTATGCGCTTGAGGATGATCCAACCGCCCAGATCAAGCTTGCCCCATCTGTGATTTTTGCGCAATTCGAGGACGATCCTACGGTCCTGATTAAATGCTCTGAATTAATTAACGAAAATTTGAAAAGAAATTCGATTAAATCAATAAAAAATCCAAAAATTGGTTTCTAAATTCCCAACAAATTTCCTTCTAATCTCCTACGCTTGGGGGGCATGAAATTCTAAAGAATTGGCAAGTTTCCTACAAGATAACAACACAAACTTGCCATTCTCTATCCTTTTGAACTCTATATAAACACCCCCCATGCTCACAATTCATCTCATCCCAATTCAAAAGCATACTAGTCCCTCTTGAATCTCTCTAGCCTTCTTCTTGGCAATCCCCTTAGTTCTTGAGTGATCTTAAACTATTCTTGAATGTTCTTGAGAGTTCTTGAGTGTTTGGAAGCCTTGAAGTAACGGAACTTTGCCAGATTTCAGAGGCGTGCAGAAGAAACGCATTTAAGGTGGAAGTGACTTCTAACCTCTACTTCTTTATTTTAATTTGAATAAGTCTTGCATGTGTGTTGATGTTTTGAAGATGATTGATTGAATATATGTTTTAATATGCACGCTTTATTTATTTGATGTGCCATGAATATACATGTTATGCATGTTTAGAAATTAAGAATATTGATGCATGTTATATATGAATTGTGTCATGAATAAATATTTAATGTTTCATGTTATGTACATGTTATGTCGATGGTTTAATCAGATATTGTGTGTTTTATCACTAAGAAAAGATTAAATAATGACTCAATCCACGTACCAGCGCGATAATAGGCGCGGGGACAGACGTCATCATGTGTGTTCCACCCCCCGACCTGGCTTGTCGGTTTACCTTTGATGAATTTGAACTGGGTTTCCAAGAGTGATCCCACTTGATAGATATGGGGTTTGAGTTTCCAAGAGTGATTCTCTCTCCCAACGATGTGGAACACAGAGATTAACACCTTTTGGTACGAATGTCAACCATAAACAAGAAATTGTTTGAATCGCTTAATGTACAAAAGTTTTTGATATGCTTGGTTTGTTTGAATTGAAATAATGAATTAAATGTTAGAAAGATCCACTGACCTATGTGCTCACCCCTTCCTTCTATTTTTTAGGTTATTGAATTACATGAAGACCATGAATATTAGTTAGGTTCTTTTTAAAAAAGTTTTTTTTTTAAATTTTTATGTAAGGGCATGTTGCCCAAGTTTTAAGACTTCCGCTGTAATAATTTTTTTTTATCAAATTATGTACTCAATTTTGTTTAATTAATTGAGTTTATGAATTTTAATTATTTCTTTTACTATTGCCTTATTACATTCTTAAATTTAAGTTATGTTCTGTTAAATACAATCAAGGCATGAAATAATTGAAATAGAAAGTCAAGTCTGCGTCACTTGTAAAGTAACACCGGCCCGGCCCGTCGTTTGGTTTAGCCCACCGTCAAGAGAATGGTGGCCATGTCCAATGCTTAAAGATGCGGGGGTTGGGGTGTTACAAACCTCGAATGAAGCATCGGTTTGCGATAAATCAAAGACATCTCAAATCTGGGCCATCGGATTGTCTTCGAGCGCAACACCGTTCGCGATCAACCAATGCGGCTTTGATCTTCGTCGTCGGATGAACCTCGAGCGCAACACTAGATGATCATCCTACCGCGATCACGAATCCTAGCCGTTGGATTGCCATCGATTGCAATGTTTGGATCTCTGTTCGCGATCAACGAAAATGATCTGGACCGTTAGATCAGGTGGATTGATTCTAGACTGTTGGATTTTGATGATCCAGTGCTCTTGAGCTGGTTTGGCTTTGATTTCGTTCGTTGGATTGAATAAATCGATTTTGGGCCATTGGATGCAGTTTCTAATTAACAAAATTACTTTTTAAGGTTGCTATTATCCAAAAATTGCTAATTATATACTTTCTAATTGATGTAAACATGGATTTTTGCACATGTCCTTCCATTTTATTGACTTGCTAATGTTTTTTCCCTTTCTATTTCTTTAATATTGTATTTGTTTTATTTTTTCTATTTTTTTAATATTGCCAACACTTAATAATTTATGTTTCTTTATATTATTATTCATTTCTTCATTTCTATGTATTTATCTCATATTTTTATTTTCAGAAGATACGAATAATTATATAATTCACTCTACTTACTCTATATTGGATAATTAATTCCATAATTACATAATTATAAATTAATTAATTAATATTTGATAATTCCACTAACCTTATATCATTAGTTAGATCATCTTGATACTAAGGTTTCATTTGCCTCCAATATTTTTAGAATTTTTTTCTCAATGAATTTTATTTCATTAATAATTCTTTGTTGACAAAATTATAAGGTATTACAACCTGCCCTCCTTAGAAAAATTTTGTCCTCGAAATTTGTACATGTTTAGGTGTTCCTAGCGAATAGATGCAGGTACTTAGTCTTCATTTCACTTTCCAGCTCCAGTTAGCCTCTTCCAGTCTGTGATGCTTCCATAGTACTTTAACAAAAGGAATATCCTTAGTTCTCAGATTCTACACTTTGTGATCAAGGATTCTAACCGCAATTTCCTCGTAGGTAGCATCATCTTGAATGTTCACTTCTTCCCAGTGGATGATGTAAGAAGGGTCAGGTTCGTACTTTCTCAACATGGAAACATAGAATACGTTATGAGTTGAAGTCATCCAACTTGGTAGATCCAACTCGTGAGCACATTCTCCGATCCTTCTAAGTATTTCAAAGGGTCCTACAAATCTCGGAGATAACTTCCCTTTGCATCTGAACCTTTTGATACCCTTTTGAGGACTGACTCTCAGAAATACCTTGTCCCCAACTTGGAACTCTAATGTCTTCTCCTCTTGTCCGCATAACTCTTCTGACAGCTCTGTGCAGTAGTCAGTCTCCTCTGTATCAACTTGACTTGGTCGTTCATCTCTTCCACCAAGTTTAGCCCAGTTAATACATGATCTTCAAGCTCAGCCCAACAGGCAGGTGATTTGCAAGGTGTTCCACAGTGGGCCTCGAATGGAGCCATCTTTATGCTTGCCTGGTAACTATTGTTATAGGCAAACTCCACCAGGTGTAAATACTTGCTCCAGTTCCCCTTGAAGTCTAAAACAAAAGACTTCAACATATCCTCTAAGATTTGGATAACTCTCTCATACTGACCAGCCGTCTGAGGGTGAAATGTTGTACTCATGGTGAACTTAGTACCCATCTCCTTCTGTAGAGGAATCCTTCGATGTGGGATATTACAATCCACCCCCCTTGGGAGCAATATCATCCTCAAGATTCACACCTCCGGGACACACAGAGTGGCTCTAATACCATTTTGTAAAAACCCAGGCCCACTACGTACCAATATTGTCCCCAACTTAGCCACTACTAACTGGGTGTAGAGTTTTGTTCTTGGCAAGACTCGAACCTGAGTCTCCTAAAAGCGCTTGGCACAATGAGAAACCCTCGAATGTACATTTGGCCTAAGGATCTCCCTAGAGTCATACCAATGTGGGATATTACAGAAACCTTAGTTGTCGAGACATTTGTGAAATTAGTTGGGTATAATGAGATGTCCGAGTAGAAGCTTGTGTCGATAGGCAAGAGTGGTATGGGACAGTCAAACTTAAAGGTATGGGTTCAAGCTTAGAATTTTGCTATGCTAGCGTGAACTTGTATGATTGTGTGATTGCTTGATTAATTGAAAGCATGCTATATTGTTAACTTCATGAAAATATATCACATGCGTTTTGATTTTGAGACCAAATCCTGTACCCAATGACATTAGAGAGCCTTGAAACCCTCAAACAGAACCTACAAAAATAAAATAATAGGCCACTGAACAAGTCAAAAACCTAGAAACATGAATTAGAGTCATGATTGGATGAAGGAAACAAAAACTTGAGGAAAAAAAATACTAAGACAATCTTGACTTGTAGATAATGGTCGGATTAAAGAGATATGCTACTAGGCTTAGCTCATCTAACGAGACTGAAACACGAGAATAAGGGGCACAGGCCAGTGCTGCTGAAGCTTAGATTGAGGATGCAATGACTCTTGAGGTGATGACAGAGTTCACCAAAATGGTTATGGAACAGATTATGAGGTCACTACCTCAAATGATAGCATAGGCGATGTTACAGCTGTAGATACAAGAGCAGATTTTGGTATAATAGCTAGTGCTCATACTCAAGGTTCCAGTTCATCCAAGGGCATGAGATGACGCTAAGAATGAGGAACAAAGAGACATGTTGATGGAGTTGCAAAAACTTTGCCCATCTCCCTTTGATGGCACGTTTGACTCCATGATGGCAGACCACTAGTACCAAGAGCTAGATGAACACCTAGACATACTAGGGGTAATGGATCCCTATAGAATGACGCTGGCTACCCTTCAGTTCAAGGGACCAACTAGGAGTTGGCAGAGGATGCTAAAGTCAGATCCAAACACTAACGTCAGGCAGATGGACTAGGAGGAGATCAAGGAACTATTCTATGAGAAGTTCTTCCAAAAGGCTATGCTGAGGAAGATGCAGTCCAATTTCGTCAGATTAACCCACAAAGACATGACGGTAGCTGAGTACAAAATCAAGTTCACTAAATTGGCCAAATTTTCACCTAAGCTGATTAGGGAGGAGAAGATGAAGGCCAACTAATTTGTAGAGGGTCTCAAGATTGAGATACGAAAGGTGATAATGCCAATGGGGCTAAAGACGTATAGAGACGTCAGAGAAAAGGCATTGATATTATAGTAGGAACTCAACTTTCAACAAAAGTTGAGGAATGGAAACGAGAGGCCAACTAATGATAAGATTACCAAAAAAGCCAAAAGAAAAAGAATACTAATCAAAATAGTGGCAACAAAGTGCCTCAAACTAAGAACCGACCCAAATGAGCCATATAGAAATAGTTAGAGCAAGCCAGATGTCAAGGACTGTGCTTCCATTGGAACTAGTTAGGACATATCACGAAGTTTTATCCTACCAAAACCCAAACTCCACAACAGTAACAACCACAGAATAATCAAGGAGGAGGACAAAATGGTCATTCTCATGGCGGACAACAAAAACAAACTGCTTACCAGGGATAGAACCAAGGCTGTAGGCAGAACCAAGCTAGAATGTTTATCTTTGCTAATGTTCAAGAGGATGAAATCCTTGCAGTAAGAGGTACATTTCTATTGTTTAACTTTGTTGTGAAACCATTGTTTGATTCAGGTGCTACGAAATCCTTTATTTTTGAAAAACTAGCCTATAGGTTGCAATTAGTAACAAAAACATTACCTGTGACCTTGAATGTATCCAAACCCATAGGAACTACCATCACCTAAAAAAGAAAGTGTAGTTGTGACCTTAGGTTTGGAGATAAAATAGTCTCAATCGATTTTTGTGTACTTCCATTTTATGGATATGACGTAATTTTGGGGATGGACTGGTTAAATTAGTATTCAGCGCAAATAGATTGTCCTAAGAGGTGAGCAACGATAACATTACTTTCAGGAGAAACTTATAAAGTCAACGGTGATATGTGAAGATTACCTAGAAGCCTGATGATAACCATGTTGAATTGCTTGAGGCAAAAAGATGAGTTCAAGAAACACTTCGAGAAGGACTTTAAAGAATAAAGAGGGATCCAGGACTTAGAAGTGGTTAGGGAATATGAAGATGTGTTCCCAGATGACTTACCCGAATTACCACAGACTAGAGAAGTAGAGTTCAAGATCGAACTTCACCCTAGAACTAACCCCTGTAATACCCTAACCCCCTAGAAACAGGTTTAAGCTCCACCACAAGGCGGGTTGGGTCCTTTGTTTTATTTACAAGTACACAACTTGCATCTCAATTCTTTTATTTGAATACTTATTGAAAATGTTCATGGATACATCACAATGTATTAAATTTCAATTCAATAAGGCTATACAATTGGATAAAGGAATACTTCAAACTCTTTATTTATTCAAATAGAATAAAGAAAGTTACATTCTTAAATTAGAACTTGAGTATATAACTTTCAAAACTTAAATAAAATTCAGCGGAAGTCTTAAATTCAAAATTTGGGCAACATGCCCTTAAAATAGAACTTTCAAAACTTAGAAATAATCTAATATCCATGGCCTTTATGATTCAAGTCAATTTCCTGAAAAATAAAAGGAAGGGGTAAGCACATAGCCCAATAGATCATTCATAAAACAACTAAGTTACTATTTCAAATCAATAGCACATCCAAATTCAAACACTTTTATGCATTAAGTGATACAAACAACTTTTTGGTTGTAGTTGACGTTAAGACTAAAAGGGTTCTATTCCCTTGATGTTCTTAATTTAGATACCCTTCTTTAGGGTAGAAAGACATTTCTTTGTCACTTTCCATTGGATGTCATATACCAAGTATCCCTTAGTTGCGTCTCACAACCACATACTCCAAGCATGTGTTAAGAACGCCCATAGCACCAATACGGATCACTATGACAGTACGTGGTTCTTATCTTCAATTTTTTATACTTAATAATCACATAATCATAAAAGAAATTCAAAATGCAAATATCAAAATTTGAAACAACCAAGAAAGCATGTAAACATTACATAACATGCTTGATACATTGAATTAAATCCTAAACATGAATTCTAAGCATGACATGCTCTCATGAGTGATTAAAACATAAAAGCATGTTGAACTAAAATTACAATATGATTAAACATCCTAAAAATAAAATAAAACATGCTGAAAACTAGAATTCAAGCAAGCATGAATATGCTAAAAATTTGAAAAAAAAAGCAAAGTAGAAGTTCAAGAAATCCCCTCCACCTTAATTTGAGTTTTGGTTGAATCTGGCAGAGGTTTGCCTTATCAACTAGTTTCAGAACTTTAAACCATCAACAAGAATACTTCAACAACTCTCTAAAATACTAAAATAAGAACTTTTCACACAAGAGAGAAAAGAGGGTGAGAAGAGGTGCCTAGAAGACGACAAGAACAAACAAAGTGTCAACTCTTTGCTTTGGAATGAGATGAAAGTGAGCAAGGGGGTTTATATAGATGTTCATGAGAGCATATGGGACGTCCTAGGGCAGCCTTGGGTAGCTAGAGAAGCTCACAAAAATTTGGGCAAGTTTCTATACATAAACGAGATGATTTGCATAAAGAGGGCAAGTGTGCTTATGGTTGGCAAGTGGGACCACTATGGCTTTCTAATTCAAAAGATATGAGTACAATCTTGTTTCTTAACTATGTGTAAACACAAAAGAGGTTTACATCATATTCTAATTCAAATGGGATGTCCCCTATGTGCTTATGACAACTTTCCTTTTTGGTTTCCTTGCTTGCTTATCACACAAACACACAAGGAACACTTTCCCATTTTCCTATTTCTTGGACATTAAGTATGGGTGTACAATATCATATTTGAGGGGACACCATATAATAGTCAAAGATGCTCAAGTTGGTTCCAAGAAACTATCTAAATAGGGTTACTCACATGTGTGCACACACACATGTACGTGGTTGGGCCGAATTGCTTAAGTGGGTATGGGTGTACACAATCAAGTGGAGGTGGGCATGACTTCATGGGTTCACAAAAATCAAATAAAAATTAATATCTCCTCATGTACATGGAATTATGATTTATATCCTATAGTTTTAGAATCACATGAACCTAATGCACATTTTAAGGTATGGTTTGGCCCTAGGTGATTTTTCTTCAAAAACTTTCCTTGTAAGACCCACTGAGGTTACTAGGAAAATAAAAATTCAAATCTTGGCCAGTTGTTCCAATTTTTGGATATTTCATTCATTTTGTTATATGCCACTCCCTTTTGTTTTAGGTCATTTCGATCCCCTGAAGTACCCTAAATGACAATTCTTTCTAATTTGGACCTCTTGAAGCTCGTTTGGTAAATGAAAACCCTAACCTTGACCAATTGTCCTAATTTTTGGATATGTTGTCCCCTTAGTTGGTTCATGTCATCTTACATCATTTCAAGTTATTTTGGGTCCCTAAGGGGCATTAAATGAGAGTTTTGGAACCTGCCAAATTTAGCCCTCAAATGAGCCCAGTTTCGTTTTGCACCCAAATTTTTTTGAATAAATGATAAAATTCATTTAATTGAGTACAAAGAATTTAGGATATTACAACCTACCCTTCTTAGATAAATTTTGTTCTCGAAATTTGGACATAACTAAGGATTTCTAGTGAACAGGTATGGACATTTTGTCTTCATCTCGCTTTCGAGTTCCTAGGTAGCTTCTTCCACCCCGTGATGTTTCCACAGTACCTTTACTAATGGGATATCCTTCATTTGCAGACTCTGTACTTTAAGGTCGAGGATTCTGACCATTGTTTCCTCATAAGTAGCATCATCTTGAATATTCACTTCTTCCCAGTGGATGATGTGAAAAGGGTTAGGTTCATACTTTCTCAACATGGAAACATGGAATACGTTATGAGCTAAAGTCATTCGGCTTGGTAGGTCCAACTTATAAGCACATTCCCTGATTCTTCTAAGTATTTCAAAGGGTCCGACAAACCTCAGAATAAATTTTCTTTGAATTCGAACCTCTTAATGCCCGTTTGAGGACTAATTCTCAAAAATATTTTGTCCCCAACTCGAAACTATAGTAGTTTTATCCTCTTGTTAGCACAACTCTTATGACTACTTTGTGCTATAGTCAGCCTCTTTTATATTAATTTGACTTGGTTATTCATTTCTTCCACCAAATCTAATCTAGTTAATACATGATCCTCGAGTTCTGCCCAATAGGTATGTGATCTGCCTTCTATATAGAGCCTCAAATGGAGCCATCTTAATACTTGCTTGATAGGTATTGTTATAGGCAAACTCTGCCAAGTGTAAGTATTTGCCCCAATTCCCCTTGAAGTCTAAAATACAAGACCTCAACATATCCTCTAAAATCTTGATAACTCTCTCAGACTAACCATCTGTCTGAGGGTAAAATGTTGTACTCATGGTGAGCTTAGTACCCATCTCCTTCTGCAGACTCTGCTAGAACTGTGAAGTAAAAGGAGAACTTCTGTCAAACACAATAGTCTTGGGTACACCATGCAGCCTTATTATTTGCTTCACATATGGTTCTCTCAGCTTACTAACTTGGTCTGTGGATCTGATTGGCAGTACACGAACCACTTTGGTGAGATGATCCACAACCACCCAAACAGTATCTTCTCCTTTCCGGTTTCTAAGCAAACCACTGACAAAATCCATGGCAATGTTATCCCACTTCCATTCAGGGATAGGGAATGGTTGTAACATTCTAGAGGGTTTTTGATGTTTTGCTTTTACTTGTTGACAGGTTAAGCACTTGGCAACATGCTTATCCACGTCCCTATTCATTCTTCTCCACTAATAAGTCTTTCTGAGGTTCTGGTACATCTTATCTCCACTTGGATGTATTGTATACTTAGTCTGATGGGCCTCATCCAGTATCGTCTACTTACTCTGTCCATTCTAAGGTACATAGATCCTCTTCCCGAGCCTCAAGATATTCTCAACATCCAACCTAAATTCAGGATGCTTACCATGTTCAACTTCTTCTATCAAATCTACAAGCCACTTTTTCCCCTTTGTTCCTCCCTAATCTAATGTAGTGGATCCGGTTGGCAAGACATGTTGTAAAGGTAGGCTTACTTGTCATTCAAGGTTATTCCCAGCCTAAAGT
Organism: Tinospora cordifolia; assembly: GCA_030144865.1. NCBI lineage: Eukaryota > Viridiplantae > Streptophyta > Magnoliopsida > Ranunculales > Menispermaceae > Tinospora > Tinospora cordifolia. The sequence continues at coordinate 1,909 of JAJIYU010005963.1, read as the reverse complement.
CTTTGATTGACTTGTATATTTGGCCCTTTTCTTCCTCCTGGTTGTTGAACTTTCTATTCAAGGCATCAACTACCACATTGACCTTCCTCGGATGGTAGTACAATTGAAAATCATAGTCCTTAAGGAATTCCATCCACCTACGTTACCTAAGGTTCAACTCTTTCGGGGTATAGATGTACTTCAAGCTTTTATGATCTGAAAACAAATTGAATTTATCACCATAAAGGTAGTGTCTCCAAATCTTCATGGCAAACATGATGGCCGTTAATTCTAGGTTGTGAGTAGGGTAATTCTTCTCATGGACATTCAGCTGTCGCGAGGCATGAGCGACTAATCGACTCTCTTGCATCAACACTGCTCCAAGTCCATTCAGTGAGGCATCAGTATAGAGTGTATAGGTAACACCATGGGTTGAGTGACTAGGACACGAGCTGTAGTCAATCGCTTCTTCAGTTCTTGGAATGATTGTTCACACTTCTCATTCCAATCAAACTTAACTTCCTTCCTGGTCAGCTTGGTTATAGGTTCTGCCAATTTGGAAAAATCTTGGATGAACCTTTTGTAGTACCCAGCTAGGCCTAAGAAGCTCCTGATCTTTGTAACTATCTTAGGTTCCTTCCAATCCATAACCACTTCCACTTTTTCCGAATCTACAGAGAGGCCTTCTACTGACACTACGTGGCCAAAGAATTGACCGTCTTTATCCGAAACTCTCACTTGCTGAACTTGACATATAATTGATGTTTTTTGAGTGTCTCCAACACTATCTACAAGTGTTCTAAGTGTTCAGCCTCTGAATTTGAGTAGATTAGGATGTCATCTACGAATACCACCACAAACTGGTCAATATACTATCTAAACACTCGGTTCCAAGTCCATGAATGTTGCTAAGGCATTGGTCAAACGAAACGGTATCACAGTGAACTCAAAGTGCCCATATCTTGTTCTGAAGGTCGTCTTGTGTACATCAGACTCCTTGATTCTCAACTGGTGATATCTCAACCTAAAATTAATCTTTGAGAAATGAGTGGCTCCTCTCAATTGATCAAATAGGTCATCAATCCTTGGTAAATGATATTTATTCTTCACCGTAGCTTGGTTAAACTTCTGATAATTGACACAAAGTCTCATAGAACCATCCTTTTTCTTTACGAACAACACCGGAGCTCCCAAGGTGATTCACTAGGCTTGATGAACCCTTTTTCTCGAAGCTCGCCGAGTTGTGACTTCAACTCAATCAATTCTACTGGTGCCATTCTATAAGGAGGTATGGCTATGGGGTTGGTTCCAAGGTGAAGTTCAATCTTAAACTCTATCTCTCTAGTAGGTGGTAGTCCGGGTAAGTCATCTGGGAACACATCCTCATAATCACTAACCACTGCTAGGTCTTGTATCCTCTTTAGTTCCATAGGTTCTTCTTCAGAGAGTTCCTCAGACTCATTCTTCTTCCTTCAGCAGCTCAACATGGCTATGGTTGGACTCCTCGATAGTTTTTGCATATCCCCATTGATTCTATAGGTTTCCCCAGAAGGTAGGTTATGGTCACTCATCTTTTAAGACATCTATCTAGGCTTGGTACTGGTCCAACCAATCCATCCCCAAGATTACATCATAGCTATAAAAAGCTAAGGTACATAGATCTACTGTTATGAGTTTATCCCTGAACCTTAGGTCACAACTACACATTCTTTTTGAAGTCACAGTGGCCCTATTGGTGTGGACGCAATCAATGTTACAGGTAGTGTTTTTGACACAAGTTGTAACCTATTAGCTAGTACTTCAAAAATAAAGGATTTAGAGTGTAATCACCCTAAGACTTGTAATGCGTCCACGTCAATATGAATTTTTAAAAATTCAAAATAAATATAAAAATGAGTGGAAAATTGTTTTTAATGATCATTGTATGATA
>JAJIYU010005962.1:0-21410 GCA_030144865.1 Tinospora cordifolia | reverse complement strand
TAATAGGCTCACCACAAACCATTTCAATTATTCTATTATTTTTTTTTTCTGGTGGGGGTACTGCTCGTGGGGGGGGTGTGGTTAGATGTAATACAAACATTTTATTAGGTGAAGTTATTAATTGAATGAATACTGATGAAACAAAAGCTTCGAAATTTGAGAAGAGAAACGTCCATCAACCTCATTGTTGGATTGTTCCGATATTTATTTTCTACATATATATATAGACTATTTATATAATACACATATTATATAATATATGACGATCGACGCAACAAAGAAAAGATAGAAGACGAAAGTCATGAGGCTGATGTAATGGCAGCTAGCAGCTCCCGAGAGCCACCAACATGCACTGGAGCACGCTGCCTTATCTCTTCGAAAGCCCACAATGTTTCTGAATCAAGTCCTCCAACAAACTGATCATCAACATCAATAGTCATAAACACAAACCCATTAAGATTTATAAATCAAAGAAAGCCATTACAAGAAGAAAATACAAATTCAATTTAAGGATCAAATATGAAGTACCTGGTGAGTACGGTAAGCAAATCGCACACCCTGAAGCAGCAAGGCTTCCTGAGTGGATTCCTTTTCTGAGCTGCGAGTAGATTCAAGTTCCATTGATACCCTCTTCATGTACATCTTCGCCAGCCTCATAGAAGCTTGTTTTATCTGTACAAATAAAAGTTGGTCACTCCAATCATACAATACATTACTTTTTGATAGAACAACCAATCGGGCATTTTGACACATAAGTTGAGAAAGGAAAAAATTGATGGCATGTTGGCCTTCGTAATTAATGTAAAAAAGAACAGGGAAGGGCACACACCTTAGTGATCATTCCAGAATCAAGCATCCAGTCAAATGGGATTTTACACTCTCGATAAGAAGGAATCGATGAGTCTCGCATCTTTACTAGCCTCTGTATGCTCTTCTCAGACCTTGAACCATGAAATGTTCACAGAAAAAAAATTCAGAATTGCGTTGATTAATGTATAATTTGGAGACTTTAGAAATGGTACACATTGCTACTGTTTTCTCCAACTACATACTTATCAAGTAAGCTAGCTATTTTCTTCAATGCAACTTCACATGGAGTGGTAGAGTCATCCTTGTATGAAGAAACTTCATTTTCTATTCTTTTAAGCTCGCGATATTCAATTGCAGCCTCCCGCATTGCATCAGCTTTCCTCTCTGGCCAGTTGAAATGCTTTAGCACCGCTCTTTCATCAGCCTATTTTTATATGTAACAAACCAGATCATATGCATGCTTTAGAAAGAAATATGAGCATGATCCCAAACTGAGTCACTTGAATCAAAAACAGTGTATGATTTCCAAATGAAAGTATCACAAAGCTTGGTGCATTTCAATAAATCAATAGTAGGTCCCATTCACAAGGGATTTTTTTTTTTTCATCTATGTTTGATGCTTTTCTACATGGAAGAAGGAATAAATTGATGGAAACAGCAACTGTTCTATCAGAATTCAAGTAGAAGGAAACAAGGTTTAAAAGCATACCAAAGAAGAGAGTTCGTGGTCAAGCCAATCGACAAATTTCAGGACATCTTCTATATCCACGAAAACTGCAGTCTGGATTTTCTCAATCAGAGAATTTATGAACTCGCCCTTGGTTTCCACATCCATTTTTATCTACAAGAAGTCCTCTTTAACAATCAAAAACCAATGTATGAACAAGTATAAGAAAGAAAGAAAATGTGTACATAAAGGTCTTCTCCAACACTTACAGCTAACAGATGAGCCGAGCGGTTTTGAATTTCTCCAACAATGCTACTGTGTGCACTGCTAGCAACCATGGTACCATGCTTTCCAGGTCCCAATGCATTCTTCTTTCCTTGTTGCTTTGTCAATGTGTGATAGAATTCTACTAAATTGGGAGCTCTTTTCGCAGTTGTCACTCTAACAGGGGCTCTAGGCAGCGGTGGCGGTGGAGGTGGTGGTAGAGGAGGCGTAGGGCTGTGATTTGCCACAAGTTTTGGCTGTTTTTCTTCTGGTTTGGGAACTGGGATTGATATTCTCGTAGAGGGAAGCTGATGAACAGTTCTTCCTTCTTTAGTATAATCTTTCTTTGCTCCTAAGTGTTCTAATTTATTGGCAATGAGCTTCTGGACATCTTTGAAATTAGGGTTCTCAAGCTTCTTAACAACTGCATTTTCCTACATTCAAATCATACGTACCATCAAAAAATTCACCAATATTGATGAAAACCAAGAACGCATCTAGCATTAAGGATCCATCTCTCTGTAATTTATTCATGAATTGTTCTACAAATTCATCAAGCTGATCAATTTATTAACATAAAACGACCATTTCGTACACATATTAGTAAAATTTAAAAAAGAAAAAGTGAAAAAAAAAATTATTGTATACAGAAGGTGACGTACTTAAAGTTCATTGATTAAACCATCAAACCAGAAGATCATTTATTGAATAATAATAATAATAAAAAGAATGTAATAATTTTGTTCTAACCTGCTGAAGAGTTGAAAGAGCAGAGATCTTTGCTTCGGCAGCCGCTTTCTCCTCACTTAACCTTCTATTCTCCGACTCCAGCTCCAAATTCAAGCTCTGCAATTTCTGCATTTGAGACTTCAACACCACTATCTCAGCTTGCAAATTTTTTACCAAATTCTCACTACAGTTTAGCTTCCCCTGCAATTCCTTCTTTTCCTCATCTGGGTCTTCCTCATTCTTCCTAAAAGTTAGATCAGACCGCCGTCTCGGCCGAGCAAATTGTTCCACAACCGGCCTGTTTCCGTTCCTACCCACGATTCTGACCTCATCAATCTCTTTACCCTTTTGAGAACCAGTCACATCTTCACTGGACTTAAGCTTGTTGAGGCCCATGGACCTCCTAACCCTCTGGCTTATACTGGGTTCCGGAGGAACTGACCTGGGTCTTGCTTTCAGTCCTGCTGGCGACGCTCCTTCCATAGCTTCTGATCTTGAACACTTCTTCACTCCAGGTGAATTTCTAACCTTGTTTTCGCTACTTCTTGCTCCAATTAACTCCTGCTTCATGTCTTATGCCCTCAAATTAGCAGAAACCCAGCACTGCATTCAAACGAGCAGACAACAATTCATCACAATCTTCTCTACGAATTGATAGAACTATCTTGAGGACTTGAGGCTTGAAGATTTGACTAATTGTTGCAGCACCTAAGTACATTTATTCTTATCATCCACTGCTCTCATCACGAGGACTAAGACAGATAAGACTAGAGAAATCACAGGAGACAACTGTTGCAACAAATATATAGCTCATGATGATAATTCTGCAAGCTATCCACAGTAAATTCTGTGAACCAGAATCCTAATCTTTGTTACTACATCCGTGACAAGAGAAGAAGATGTAGAAGCAAGGAAGGTGGCATTTATGGTTCCGGTCACCTCGTTTCCTGATCAAAGCATCTACCCAAATTGGCGTCACATATCAACGGATCAAATGTTTCAGTAGTGGGCCATTTGATCTACGAACCCTCTACTACATATGATACGGAACATGAGGAGAACAAATTGATTTAAATTGGGAGTACTCAGATTCTCTTGAAGCTGTCCTAAGTTGCTGGTTGGAGATTAATGATTGGCTGTACGTCAAGTTATGGTTTAAGAACAAAAGGGTGGATCCCTACAACCAGAAGCACAGAGAAGATTATCTTCAAGATGTGCAGTTTGGTCCCATTTCGCTGTAATAGAGCCAACCCAACAAGTCTAACAAACAAACTACACTTCAACATAGTGCCTTGTTAATACATAGAACATAATTTCAGTTTGGGATATAAAGAGGTTTTTTTTTTTTTTTTTTAAGAGAAAATGTTATTTTCTTATGATAGTGAAAGTTTTCTCTTGCTTATTTAATTATATATAAAAAATTGATTTTTTTTTAATTTTTGATGTTTCTTTGTTTGTTGGAAAGTTCTCTTTCGTAAGGTATTGAGATGAATTTTGATAACTTATTATACCTCGTGCACTAAATCTTAGATTTTCTTATAAAAAAAATCTCATTTTTTTATTATAATAAATAGAAAAAATATTAATTTAAAAAAATTAAATTACTAAACACAAGAAAATAGTGATAATATTTTTTTATAGTGATTCATTTATAACTTACAACCTTGGCTATCCTCAGTAATGTAGCAAGCTATTGGGTATGTAAGTTACAAGCTTATTTGAAGGAGAAGTTGCTTTTAAGTTAACCGAGTGGCCTTATTCTTTTTATGATCATCATATTTAGGGTCCCTTGCTAAGCATTAATGATGCCGAAATCTATGTGACCGCTCGTTTGTGTTTGGTACTTCACCAATTTTGTACTCATAACTGATCTACTAATGTGACAAATATACTAATTATCAGCTGTGCCGGCCCAGTTGTCTCTTCCTTCATATCTAACCGGAGGGATTATTTATGTACAAAAGGGCCCATAATTTTACAAGTTCATTGCCATTGATTTAAATACCCTTCCCTAATATATTAGCTTGAATATTCCAAAGTTGTTTAAAACAATTGGTGTCTTGTCTTCAAAGAAAATTAATGCACCAGACCAGTAAGTGATGGAGATACCCACAAATGAGAGAGTAATGGTTATTAATTTTAAAAAAATATGTGTCAACATTCACACCACCTTCATCCAAAATGGAATCCCAATGTCGCAAACAGAGCCAAAAAGCAAGCACTGTATGGCAGACTAAAAGTTGTTGATATTATTTACACATTGTATTTCAATTAAAATAAGCTAGTGGTGGTTCTAATTATGACAACAAAATAAAAATAAAAAAAATTGTGAAATTCTTCTCTTTGAAGAGAAAAATATTCTGTCGACAGGTACATTTGTACATTGAAGAAGCATCACAAGAATAATCATAATGGATTGAAAAAGGAACCCCAATATTAATCAGGTAACTTTTACATCAAAGGGTTAAACCTCACTACACAGATCATGCCCGACAACAAAAGGGCATATACCTCACAACGTTAGGCAGAAAAAAATACATTTGAAAAAAATGAATATATATTCTTGGAGAAGTAATGTCAAACCATATTCAAATGGTAGAACCACAGGTATACAACAAATAAACGCTAAGGATGGTGGAAACTTGACTAAGGCACAGCTGGTGATGACTAGAAAAGAAGAAACTTAATCTTTAATTGCTTTACAAAAGGCTCACTGGGATGGTGGAGGTAGGAGGAGGTAGGATTGTGACTTTTTCAGTCTTTTATTCTATTTGTCTGGAAAAAGATGGGTGACTAGGTTAGGGCCTCTTTCCTTCCGGGAACCATCAAGTTGATACAAACTAATTGCAGGTTCCTATTGGTCCAAACTTAATTGGAGGATGCTGCTAACCAGCCACTGAGCTACAGGATTGCCCATCACGAGTCTACTATGCTTATTTATTTTTCAACAGGGACAAAGATATTTGATGTAGTGCTGTTCGCATAAAGTATGTATGTATTGAAGTGTAAAAAAAATTATTAAAATTTTACTCTCTTCAACATTTTTCATGAAGTAAAAGAAGTTAAAACGTGAGTACACCATACAAAGGGAATGTCTAATGACCCTGGCCTACAGAGAAATAGAAAAAGCCTGTGCATGCTTGGAGGCAACATGAACAGTAAGTAGTTCTTATTAAGGAAGAAGAGTTAAGTCTCTTTATCTATTGCATAATACAAGTTATAGTAGCAAGAACTAATAGCTAGATTTCCTTTCTCTTTTTCTTTTATATATATAAACAATGTTATATATATATATATATATGTAGAGTTATTGGATTGAAAACTCCATACCAATTAATTCCAAGGCTTCTAATGCTTTGTCTTCCATGCTAATGATATAGGGAAGAAAATAAGAGTAGGCAAGAAAGCAGCATGTCTCTACATTTAAAAATACTGTAGTACAGTAACCAAAAGACAGATATGAGGTCCTGTGGAATTATTCTTTTTAACTTAGGTTCCTTTACAGACCATCCTCCTTTTTGTGCCCAACATTATTAACCAAAGGGGCCAGCTTTAAAATTCTTTTATTTTCTTTTTATTTTGGTTTTTAAAAAAAGAAAAGAAAAGGGACCCAGAATCAGATCCTGGCCTAATTGAAGTGGGTGCAAAAAGGATCCGGATCCAGAAAAAGCAAAATCTCAGAACGTTCAATTCCACCAAATATTCTCCAACACAACTTGTACTCTAGTCTGATTTATTATTCATAAAGACCAAAAATAAAAATAAAAGAAGAGAGAAAGCTAGAAAACAGAAAAATCATGCCTGGTTCTCATACCTTACCTTTAATTACTGAGATTCAAATCATTCACACTCATCACTAGAAGAGCAATAGATTCAACTAAGCTAGGTAGATTACCTCAATGGTACTGATCCAAGCATATCGACTTAATTTGAATACTTCAACTCTTCTTATCAGTACTGGTGATTGCTCCTAGAATAATTTGCGGAGGAGGAACAAGATGAGGAGAGATAGGATAGAAGGTCCCTTGGATTGATATGAACACAAGCATTTATGAATTGTACATGGTGCAAGAAGCCATGTGAACAGCTTAAATAGTTTTAGGGGGCTTCAACAACAGGTAATAGTTTAAGGACTAAGACATTCCTGTCTGGAACTAAGACGCTTGGTGAGTTGGTTCTCCTCCCATATGAATAGATAAAATACATCATTCTATTTAATCGTAAAATGAGTTATGTAAAAGGTGACATCATACACAATCATGCTCAGCACCAGAAGATCATTACATATACATAGATCATGCATTCAAAATGCATGATCTAGATGGATTATATTAATTTTCAGTATTGAAATTATTTTGAAGGCCCACACTTGGGATGATAGCACTTGTTAAACCTAAGCTGGAAAGAACCCACAATAATTTGGATTGAATCAAGATTGTTTAGCAAAGTTGGCCAAAGCTTGTCGATGATAACTAATCGGCCAATGCTAACCTAACTGCTGCAGTTGTGTTTTTTACACTCGTCAATATGTTTTGCCTGTTGTAGCTGCATTACATTAACTTTTTCCTAGATTAATTACATTGAACCATGAAAGAGAAACTCTCTATTTCTTTGATCTCTTAGAAAAACTCCAAAGAATCTTACAGAGTGAATTGCACTCATTTCCCACAATGTCTCTAGTGGAAATCCCTTAATTTGATCAAAGTTAAATTAGACTAAGCAATGGCTGTTAGGTACCCCCCCAATAAACAAACAAATAAAAACAAAGGAGTGTTGCAGCCGGGTACTTCCGAATTTCATAATAATTTGCAGTTCTTTTTCCTAGGATTCTTTTTCTTTGCTTTCATTCGCCTCTAACTTTTTGACCACACAAGGATATTCATAAATAAAGATTGAGAAACTGTTTTGTTAATTGCAAGCTTTCTCGAATAAAAGGAAAGACACATAAATATTGTATGATCAAGATGATGGAGCATGCCTTTAATTTGTTTAATTCGGGGGTCTGTGATTGGTGATGGGTCAGATCATCTTGTCAAAGAAGAGATCAGCTGCGATGGTGATTGATGTCTTTTAGCTGCAAAAATTGCCTGAATTATATGCATTATCTTCAGTGTTATTGCTAGTTTTGTTAAATTTATTAATTGGTATGACAGACGGTTGAAGAGTGACTTGCACTCGTTTCAAGTTGTTTACAACAGTGAAAAGTGGTTGATAAGAGCATTTCAGATGTGAACCTCCCAACACCTTTGATTTCTCTATGTGAGCACAACAAAACGTGGAAGATAAGGACCCTTTCTGGATCATTTGGATGACCTTGCATCCCTATTCCGACTACAACTAGGTTTAATATAATACCTAGTTGTTTCAACTTCTGCTCATAAATAAAATCAAGAAATGGTGGGAATTGCAACCCAGCTAGAGATAAAATGATTGGGAGCTAATTTCATAACATGCATCGTCATGTAAAAGTAACATGTTAACCATTTTGAAGCAAGTTTTGGCTTGCGCTATACGTCACAAGATATTATGATATTATCCCTCCGCGTATAAGCACCCAAGTTGAAGTTATACCATCCTTGGACCATTAAGCCTGTTGACACCATGTAAAACATGTCATAAAGGCGAGTTTCAGGTAGTTTTATTTTTTTTCTTTAAAAAAATATCTTTGCTAATGTGATAACATAAACCTTTTTCATGTCCTAAATTTAAAAAAAAAAAAAACATAATCGATATGAGACTAATAACTGGAGTCAAACCCACCAATAACAATCAATGGCAGTGTTCAGGCAACAAAAGACCTAAAATGACATGGATAGAATTGAATTAGTTTTCAATGAAGTGAAATGGCAAAAGCTCACATGAATCACATTATTGTTCAAAAAAGGAATTCCTTTCAAACTAAGTTTCATGTACAACCTGTTCTCAACACCATCTCTGCAACAAGTGCTTGTTAATTTGTCTATGACTCTAGCATATGATTTAACCCACACCACAAATATGAATACAAAAAAATCCACAAGTAAAAAGGGGTCAATTGTCTTCATCTTCACTTTCATCACTGTCATAGGAGATCAGACTACTAAGGGCATTTTTCTCAACTTTGGCAGGAGACTTGTTATCATCACCATTAGATGTTTCTACCACATTCAACGTTTGCTCTGGATTTGCTTCATCTGTCTTTGCCTTCTTTGCTGGTGGCTTTACTTTTATGATCAAACCTCCTAATGGGCGTGGTGCAGGGGGATTCTTCCTCCCAAGTGACTTAGTTTCCTGTAGGAAAGCAGGTGGTACAATGCCAAAAACTGCATTGCACATCAACAAGATATACAACAGAAGTCGCAAAGTTTACAGCTAAAGAAGAAAATTATGGCAAGAATCCAACAGTTAGCCACATCACATATGCTACTACTGGCAACTTGGGTCATCCAATGAACATTAGTAAATTAATTAATGAAATAAATTCCATCATACATGTCATAATCAATATAGATTGGTCGCCTCTCAAAGTGTAATAAGTCCAGTTTCTTCCAAATTGCTCAGTTTAGGAAAGTCAATCAACAAAAGGTAATAAATGCTTCTTGGATTTCTCAGACTCAATTTAAGGAATTTGGATCAATCAAAGTAACTTATTTTCAACCAAGGCCAATTGAGAGCTGACTAGCTAAGTCATGTTATAGACAAATACGATGGACCACAACTATAATTTTCCATTTAACTAATCGCCAATTTTAATCTAAAGTCACAAGCTTCATTACCAGGTTCAAGCGATGACAACAACCACTATTCATTTTTCTGACCAAAAAGAAAAGAAAACTATTACTCCTCCTCGTACTAGTTTGTGTCTATTTGTGATATGCATTCGTCCAAATCTAGATGGTAGTTTGATAATGCTCATTTTGACATGTAATTACTATATTTTAATAGCACATGAACATCTTTTAAGATACACAATTTGGCAATTAATTATAAGATAATAAGATATACTTGACTTCTTTATTATATAGTCTCTCTTGTACACCACTATTCTCCTTTCACATTGGTCACCTTTCTTTATGCTCCTTACAATGCATAGCTATCTATTACCCCTAGTTTTTTACAATCTTTTATAAGAACGATAAATAGAACATGAGTCATTAATACCATCATTCACATCACCCTTAGATAATCTCTATTGGTTTATCCAATACCGTAATCATTTATGTAAACCCCTCAAATCCACACTTGACAAGTGTTCATTTTCATTTCCTCCTTGGACCACTTAAGAGCTTTCCTTGCCTCTTCTATTTTTATTTTTTATTTCTTTTATTTTTATTATTTCATGAACTTTCATAGAAGTCAAGTCTTTTGTTAGAGCTAAAATGAAACTATCTCCACTCTTTTCTTGAGAATTTTTGGATAACACTTTCGTTTTACTTAACATATGGGTTCTCTTATGCTTTTGTTAAATATTATATTAAGCTACATAAATTATGTCATGCATTTTGCATAGTTGATTTTTTTCAAAATTTAAATGAAAGATTGAAGTATTTTATTTTCATCTTCTATTGTGTTTTTTTTTTTTTTGTATTTTACTTTGATGTTTCATATTATGTATTTCACATGCTTATGATTCAAATTTTGTCTTCAAAAAGATTAGATATTTACCTCTTGTGAGAGAATACTTCCCTTTAAAACATTTGGGCAAAAAGATTTATCTCTATGGCTGAAAAAACTCTTATGTACTATCATCCCCAATCATCTTACTCAAGAAAAATTAACAGATAGAAGGATCAGGCCTAGTTTAATACCCTAATTTTTCATCTTACTATTGTTCCCGTATTATCATTCATCAATAACAAAATCTTCTCATTTTACTATTATATACTCTTTTCTTATTTTTCATACTTCACCATCACTTGTAACAAACCTTACTTCTAGAAACTCATCTTATTCCCTATGATTCGAACCTAAGGCCCTCAAGTTTATTGCTTATTATATTTACTGAATTATTTTTCCTATTTTACATTCATAATTTGTAGCATCATCTACTTTATGGATGTGAAATATTTATATTGTATTTCATTAGTTTATAATTTAAAGAGTCTATTCTTCCATTTCTTTCTTAACTTAAGAATCTGCAAACAAAGTAAGCAACACTCTGCTACTAATGTCTATTGATTTGCACAAAGCATTTGCATACTAACCTCTGCTTTTGGTGCAGGTGTTTCCTTAAGCTCATGAACAATAGCAGAACGCGCTGCAACTGCTGCCTGCAAGTAAACCAAAAATAAATACATAAAATAAATTAAAGAAAGTGCAAAACTTACCTTCAATCTTCTATAACATCAAGTTTATTGTAAAACATAAGACATTATATAATGCTGAAAATGGTGATTTAAGCATTTGCAACACATTGAAACTAGTAGGTAAAGAAAAACAAGAAAATGGCAAATAAATTACTTGGAAACTTTGAAGTTGTTGAGCTTCCTCATCTGCCACTTGTCGTTCATACTCCTTCCTTGACTGTATGTGGGGGAAACAAAAAGATATTAGAACATAAAAAGTAAAGATGTCCCACAAGATTCAATTGATAAATGTGTGTAAGAGCCTCATGCATGATCTGATAAACAAAATTGAAAGCACGACCATTTACAATATTAAGCAATTATTCTACAGGGCTCGCATTAATTTCCCAAAATCTGAAGGACCTTAGTTGCACTCTCTGAGTGAGTTATGAACTTACAAAGTCAACTCAATAGCTATCACAAAAGAAAAAAAAATCACAAAAACATTTGCATTTATAAACAAGCACCTCAAACAAGTGATTCTCAAAGATACATTTTATAGATGATTAGCATGCACAAACATTCACATGTACAAAGGAGTACACACGCATTTATCAGGCACATAGGTAGCTCAAACCACCCCAAAACATGTTGTGAAGACTCCTAATAATCATATAACAACTAGATTAATGTGATTATTTTATCCTCTTAAATAATTTTGCTTACTAAACTACAGTCGAAGTACACTGAAGCTGGCATACCCAATTAACTTATAACTTTAAAATCCATCCTCACCATCTCCAATTTCTCCAGGAACTCAGTTTCATCTTCATCAAGGGCTTTTGGTGGCCCTGCAATCCAAAAGTAAAAAGCATTATTAACGATGAATGAAGCAACAACAATCAATAACCTAGTCTCAGACCTCAATTTCTTCCAAGTGTTTAGTCACGATTTCACTCAACAGACAGAACTACCTAAACATAAATATCGCTGAAGCTAATCTTGACCCGCCTCACATATTATGATATATTGTTTCATCTATCAAGGTCCAAGATTGGCCAACCCTTAAGTAGGGTCATTAAGACAGTGAACACCCATACAGAGCATGTCATAGAAAGCTACTTTTAGGGGAAGTATTTTCCTTAAGAAAAGGCCTCTTGTTAATACGAGGAAGTGAAACTTTCTATATGGTTTAGTTTGAACGAACGTGTGGGTGACGTAATAGTAATTACTGGAGTTAAACCCACTAACAAACATGATTACAACAGTTTATATAGTATTAGGAAAACAGTTTGTGGTAAAGAGAATCAAAAGGGTAAGGCACCCAATATACATTTTCCATTTGGTTTGTATGCGTATGTATGATACACTTACTATGCTTGAATCTTTCATTAAACTCTGCATCTTTCTTGTCTTTGTTCTCCTTCAAAATCTAAAGGAATAAAACAAAGAACAGACGTTAGTTTCACAGTAAAAAACCAACTAGTAAAAGCATAGAGACCATTCGTCTTCTCGAATGAGCTAAGAAAAGCCAAGTTCTTCAAATTAACAGCACTGTAATTGAACTTCTGTTTTAAAGAATAAAAAAAAATTGAGGAGAGAAACGGATACCTCGTAAAGGGGCTTATCGCGCTGAGCAGTTCCATCTTCAAGACGCTCCCCTCTGGTTCTCTTCGCTTGATCCAACTGCAACCAGCGAAATGACCCAACTTTCGATTTCAAAAATAATAATAACAAAAAAAATTGGTTTTAGGGTTCAGAGTTTTGGGAGTGAACCTGTTCTTGCGAGACGAAATTCTTCAACCTAAAAGAAGGTGGAAAATCTTCAGCCATTTCCACCCTGCTTCTCTTCTTCGTCCCCAAATTCCCACTCTCCAACCGCGCGAACGTAGACAAGGTTATTAAACTATAAATTTAGAGGTCTCAGGTCTCACTATTTTAATTGAAAAATATAATAGAACAATTACAATTTTTATGCCATTAGCATTCTAATTATTAAGCAAATTAATATACACTTTAATATGTTCAATGCTCATTTATTTGATGATTGTGAATTTTATTATTAAATGAAAAAGGCAATAGCAATAGCTATTTTGATTTTTTTTAAAAGAATTTTACTATTTTCATTAAATGACAATTTTTTAACACTTCTAATGGTAAAATAATATTTTTAATTCTTTTTTTAATATTTTGAACCATAACAATCTAAATTTGGATAGTTCCAAACAAGTCATTAACTGAAAATTTATATATCACACAGTTGAAAATGCAAACCTCAAATTATTCTAATCCTGTAAAGAAATTAATTTTAACTAGTCCTACCATTTTTTGTTTAGAAAGATAACGAGATTTGAGATCAAAGATTTGAAATTTATAGAAAGTATTGGATTATAATTTATAAAGAATACTTCACTAATCTTCTCTTAAAAATTTCTCTTTGATTACATTTTAAAATTCTTTTCACTCTAAGAAATTGCAATACACATTCATAATTATATATATATATATATATATAAAACAAAGGACATCAAATATAAAATGCCTACCTTGGATCATTAAAAATCCCTCATTGTTTAATGTTCTTTCCCAAATTTTAAGAGTTGAGGAAAAAAAACAAAAATTTGTAGATTAATCAAATTTCTACCAAAGAAAAAGTCTCCATTCCAAACAATCCAAAAAAATAAAAAAAATAAAAAAAGAAGAAAGGAAGGAAGTGTATTCTCTTTTTTTTTTTTTTCATCTTTTTCTTCATTACTATGAGAAACTTATATTGGGTTCTGTAGGTATGACCAAAAAGCATATGGGTGGCATATCGATTCAAAAATGCCAGAGAAAATTGAAGAAAGAAAAAACATCATCCATTGCCAAAACTACTGAAAATAAAGCCCTCCCAAAAAGAAAAAAAAAAATACAAGACGATGACTGACATAAAAAGCTTTAAGCTTTGTTAGGACGAAGCACTCATGTGAAGAGCTACCAAGGAAGCATAAATTCCATCCTTGATGTTAATAAGAGTATCATGCTTTCCCTTCTCAACAATAACTCCATTTTTAACAACTGCAATTAAATCTGCATTCTTAATTGTAGATAGCCTATGAGCTACCACGACTGTTGTTCTGTTCACCATAATCCTGTCCAAAGCATCTTGCACCACTCTTTCTGACTCTGCGTCCAGTGCGCTGGTCGCCTCGTCTAGTAGTAATATCTTTGGCGCTTTTACTATTGCTCGTGCAATTGCCACTCGTTGTTTCTGCCCTCCTGATAACTGCACTCCTCGCTCTCCAACCAGTGTGTCATACCCCTTCAGTTTCCAAACACATTAGAACATGCCATTACTAGTTTTAATTTCATCAAGATAACAACTAATTTCCAGTGATCACTGGGATTGACATAACACAGATAGCAGATTTTCATCGAATGAGCTAAAGGGCACTACTAGTTTTTACCTGTTGCAATCCGCTTACAAACTTATGGGCATTAGCCAACTCTGCTGCTTCTAAAATCTCAGACTCTGTTGCGTTTCCTTCCTTTCCATAAGCAATGTTGGCCTTGATTGTGTCGTTGAATAGTACAGGCTCTTGGCTAACCAGTCCCATTTGCTGCCGTAGCCATCTTAACTGAAACTTATCAATTTCTATCCTGTCTAGCGTAATGCAACCCGAGTCAGGATCGTAAAATCTCTGCAACAATGATATGACTGTTGATTTACCACACCCACTTTCCCCAACCAAAGCTACTGTCTGATAGAAGAGATTTAGAACGTTAGATTTTGCAAGAAATTCTATGACTTGAGCATCTTAACTGTGAAAAAAATTATGTATATATATATATATAACTGTCAAGAGAGAAAATCGAGATTTTGACCTTTCCGGAGTGAATGGTTAAGCTGAGCTCCCGAAGAACCGGTACATCAGGCCTAGTTGGATATTTGAAGCTGACATGTCGAAGCTCAATCTCTCCCTTAACACTTTCTAATGTCATCCCAGATTCATCGCTTGGATCAATCTTTGAGTTTCTATCAAGAATTCCAAATATGGAAGTAGTAGCTGCCTTGGCTTTAACAGAATCTGGTGCCAAAGAGCTTGACTGAGAAATCCCTACTGCTGCCAGGGTGAGAGCAAAGAAAACCTGTAAAATAGACCACGACACTTAAACAACCAAACCATGATCTGATTTTGATATAAATATGACACAATGTAATGGAAGAAATAAAGACCTTGAAAACATTTGAAAATGTTGTCTTTCCAGCCTCAACTAATCTAGCTCCAGCATAAAAACTAGTAGCATACACAGAAAACAGTAAAAAGAAGGACAATCCAAAGCCAATCCCACTGATCAACCCTTGTCGTATTCCTGTTCTAATTGGTCCTTCACACTTCTTTTTGTACAATTCCATCACCTTATCTTCCGCACAGAAAGACGCAACTGTCCTTATACTCCCAACTGCATCATTAGCAACCTGACTAGCTTCCTCATACATAATCTGCAACGATTTGTTTAAAACCATTTTTAGTCACAAACTGCTTAAGAAAGAGTTAAAAACAAAAATTCTAAGGTCTCTGATGGTAACCAAGAGCAATATTTGTTCTTTTTCAGTTGATACATTTGGAAAGGATAATTTTTTACACCTTCATGGATCAAATACATTTGGAAAGGATAAATTTTAACACCTTCTAGGCATCAAACTTTGGTTACCTACTTATGTCTAATGCATGAAAAGCAATTTTATGTTTTCTCTGTACATGAAAGCCATAGCTAAGTAACAAGAAGTTAAATGGGCATAACATGCTCCCTATTTTTCTTCTAATATGAGATATAATATCAGAAGTCAATCAAACTCAGAATATTTCCATAATTTTCTTATGGTTCATATTCTTTCAGAGTTGGAAATCAAATAATTGTTGACTAAGACTTGGTGCAAACCTTTGCATCGGCACTGAACCCTTTCATGAACTTCAACTGAACGTATCCATTAAGTCCTACAAGAGGCAAAAGGACGAGGATAATGAGAGCTAGTGTCCAGTTTGCAGTGAATGCTATGATCAAACCGGCAATGGCTGTTGCAATATTTTGAACAATCAGTGAAAGTGCATCTCCGACCAACCCACGCACAGAGGCTGCATCTACCGAGAGTCGTGCACCAATTGCTCCACTAGAGTGTTCAGGCTCATCAAACCAACTGATCTCCATGTTGACTACCTTTGCAAAGCACATTGATCTTACCCGTTTTATTAACCTACAACCAGCCACACCAAAGAAATATGACCTTCCTGGGCTCACCACAAGTGCAATCACCCCAAGGAGGAGAAACATCAATGCCCAAAATTTTGAATCCTTCCTAAGTTCAGTTGGCGGCTCGTAAAATGTTTTGATCATACTGGAAATAAGTATACTAAAGACTGGAAATAATGCTCCATTGAGCACTGCAAAAATGCAACCAAGTATGAGAATGTGGATCTCTGGTTTGTTCAGATAAGCAAGGCGCCGAAGTGGAATTTCCTTGGTTTCTTCAATAGGTCGTGGAGTAACAGATTCAAGATCTGTTGTTATAGTTTCTTGGACATGTCCAGTAGGCAGGCCAAATGATGTGGTAAAAGAGTGGCGGCTGCTGTTTCCAACGCCAGATGATCCCCGACTAATTGATCTTAAGGACATCCTTTGGCTTGAAACCCTGCCAAACTCCATTATTTCCTCATCATCTACATGTTTTTGCTGTGATTCCCTATTTACATCTTGCAGCCGTACAAGTTGGCAAAATGCTCCTTCAGGATTATTGAGCAGCTCTGAATGCGAGCCTAATTGATTGAAGAAAAAATAATTCATTTCTACCTCTTTCTCTAACATGGGCAAATATCAAAGAGATAAGCCATTTGAATCCCAAGAAACAAAAAAGTAAGACCATTACCATAAGTTGAATGAGAATGCTTTGTCATGTAATTCTAACACCGTACCTTTTTCGACAATCTTTCCTTGTTGAATAACAGCAATCATATCAGCATTCCTAACTGTGCTGAGGCGATGAGCAACTACAACAGTAGTCCGGTTAACCATAATGCGGTCCAATGCCTCCTGAACAACCCGTTCAGACTCCGCATCAAGTGCACTTGTAGCTTCATCTAGAAGTAGAATTCTTGGGTCTTTCAGAATTGCTCTAGCTATGGCAACTCTCTGCTTCTGCCCTCCAGAAAGCTGAGTTCCATGCTCACCAACCAAGGTATCTAGGCCCTGAATGAAAAAAATATAACATCTGAAAACATCCCTTACATCGAATAATAATGTACTTGTTGTTCTAAGCTATTTCATCCTACATTATTATTACTCCAAGAACTGATAATGTTTCAACCAATCTTTACAAGATCTTGTTGAATCAATATGATGGAAGTTGCCTTTTTATTTTCCAAAATACTGAACTACTTTTCAATGAACTTCCCACGTGGTATTAGTTGAATCATCTGTAAAGATTGCTGGATAAATAAACTGAAAAAAAAATATATAAAAAGAAGAAGAGGAGAGAAGAACAATTAAAGTAAAAACCTTAGGCAATTTATCAATGAATTTGGCAGCATTGGCAAGCTCAGCTGCAGCTCTAATTTCTTCAATGGTTGCACCCTCCTTTGCATAGGCAATATTATCTTTAATGCTAGAAGCAAACAGCACTGGTTCCTGGCTTACTAGTCCAATTTTCTGTCTAATCCATTTAAGCTGAAACTCTTTGAGATTTACACTATCAATGAGAACTTCACCAGCTTGTGGATCATAAAACCTCTCTATTAAACTGATTACAGTTGATTTCCCACTTCCACTTTGTCCAACCAATGCCGTGGTAGTGCCACTAGGTATGTAAAGAGAGAAACCACTAAATATTTGCTCCTCTGGTCGGGCTGGATAACTGAAATATACATCCCTTAACTCGATATCTCCACGAACATCATCTAGTACACGTCCATTTGTGTCATAAGCATCAATCTCAGGTTTCCTATTTATTGTCTCAAACATCTTGAATGCTGCTGCTTGTCCAGCTGCAAATGCACTAACACATGGAGATGCTTGCCCAAGAGACCTATCATAAAGTAATGACATTTCAATCCGCAGAACTAAAAGTATGATTGATCTCACATTCATGAGAAGAAGATTTTGTGCAGAAAATAAGGGAACAACTTTATCTTTAATATGGTGGAATTGACAAAAATCAGGAGAATGTTGATGAAGATTGCAACTTACATGGAACCAGTCAACACAGCAACAATTACATTTATTACATCACCGCCCGTATAATTTTTCTCAAGTATCATCTTCCCTCCAAACCACACGGCCAAGCCATATGTGGAGAATATGATTAACATAATTCCACCAAAACCTAGTCCAGAAGCCAGGCCCTCTTTGACGCCAGACAAATAAGCATTTTCAAGGGACTTCTCATACTTTGAGATCGCTTGTCTCTCACCAGTAAATGATGCAACCTGTATAGGAAAAGCACCAATGTTTCCTCTTATTCCACAAGGATTACATCTTAAAAAAATAATCAGCTAAAAAAAAAAAAAAGCCCATACAGTTCTGATAGCTCCGACCGTTTGCTCTACTAAAACTCCTGCTTTTGAGTAAGCCGCTTGTCCCATATTTGTCATCTTAGACAAGAATATAGTGAAAGCTGCACCAGAGATCACAAGAGGAGGAATGCAGGATAACAGGACAACGGTGAGGAGCCATCCTTTAATAAAAGCAATTATAAAACCTCCAAAGAATGCTGCAACCAGCTGTATAAATTTTCCAACCTGTAATTAAGAAAGAAACAAACATAGTGATCATTAGGAATTAAATTTTCCAGGTTCAAACTGAGCAATAATTTCTCTTGTGGATTAATTTCAGATAGTAATTAACACTACCTTCTCGCCCATTGCATCTTGAATAAGAACGGTGTCACCGGACATCCTCCCAACAACTTCACCAGTGCTTGCCTCCTTGTCAAAGAAAGCCACATCTTGTCTCAGTATAGTTTTCAAGTATAGACTCCTTATTCTGGCAGCTTGTCTTTCTCCAGTGACCATCCAACAAGTCACCTCTGAAAATCATTGAAACCGAGTGTTTTAAGCCTCAAATGGTTCAAACATTCGTAATTTGCTTTGTTATATTTGTAGGCACAAATCACTCTCAAAGAATAGAAGATCTAAAATATCTAAAATACTTACGAAAGAATGATGCAAGACCAGCCGCAACAGCCAAATAAACAAATTGTAGTGCTACCTGATTACACAAATTGGATAGATTTGAGCATGTATAGATTAAACTCAAATTCATGAAGGAAATTCTATAAAACATACTTGATTTATTACTCTAATTAATCATTACTCTAAGTAATCAACTTGACAGGGATTTTCAAGCTTCAGAATTCAATAAGAATTAAGTTTTCAACTGCAATACGACCTCATCCCTGAATTACCAACCTTGGAAACCTCACGAAGCGTGTTTTTGGTGTTTGCATTTTGCCCGAAAGAGTCTGTCAATTTCCCAATCAAAATGGTCATAAAAGGCATAGCTATTCCATTTGCAAGAGAGGCAGTAGTTCCAATGACCATTAAAACGACATCTTTGGAGTCGGCAAAGGCGAATAGCTTGTAATATGGAACCGTTTTAACGCTCTCCCCTCCTTCCTTGTTCTTCTCTGAATTGTTCCTCTCTTCTCTCTCTTTCTCCATTGCAGTTGCAGATAACTGAGTTTGCGATGTTGTGGCCTGATTTGTATTCATCTCATCATCCAAGCCATTATCAGCACCCATATGGCAGCTACCTGTCCCTTTATTAATACCCAGAAACGTATTGTCTTCCTCAGAAATGGAACTTTCCAAATCCAAATCTATAACTGCAAAATAGTACAAGAAAAATGGAATCAACAAATGCCCAAAACATAAAACCTTCAAAAAAATTACATTACCGGCGTCTGGCCTTTTTCTCGCAAAAAGGACAAAAAAAAGATCAAAACGTAAATCTAAGAGAAGATCAAAAGCCTCACAAACACGGACACACAACCACACCAGAATGTTCTTTTTTGAGAAAAAAAAAAAAAAAAGTTGAAGCCGTATCATTACTTATTAGCTGTATTCAACGGCAATCAAACAAAAGTTTGGTGAGTTGCCACATTCTTCTTCTGGTCAAATAAGATCAATAGTTGGGGGAGGACAAGTGGAACAACGCATCTCCACTCTCACTTTGAAACCCACTACACTAATAACATTAATGATAACAACGGTTTAGGAGAAGTGATGAGGAAGGACGAACCAAACTATCAAAACGGTGGTTTAGTTCCAAGATCTTGGAAGTTGGGTTCCTCTTCTCTTTGTCCTCTTCACTCGATCGATCCAAACCAATAGTTTTCGTTTATGCCGAATCCAGTTACAGCAGCTGGTGCTGTCTAAATAGCTAAGTTTGCTTCGGCAGCAAGTAGGAGTAGTGGGAACGATGGGCGCACAGATTGACTGAAATATTCAATAATATTTTTGATTTGCAGACTAATTACTTTTCAAATCAAGGACCCATTTTCTGCTTTCTTCTAGCTAATTATTCCCTCCCTTCTTTTAGCATGGAAGGTTTTTTTTTCTTTATAAAAACATTACTATGTTTCCATGACTGGGGCGTAGCGTAGGGTGCAATGTGAACGAAAAGCCACCCATTTCAGTTTTTTCCGTTACCTACGTCTCCACTCCCCCAATGACCGAATTGCCCCTGATACTGATCTCAGGCCTTGCGTCAATAAAGAATTTTCGTCACCTGCTCCGTTGCTCTCGTTAATATCTTGCTTCCGCGTGTCCAAAGGTGCATCAAATTTACATTTTTTTACTTCTATAAAAATATATTTTATCACATTATTTTTTGACT
Source organism: Tinospora cordifolia (assembly GCA_030144865.1). Lineage (NCBI taxonomy): Eukaryota > Viridiplantae > Streptophyta > Magnoliopsida > Ranunculales > Menispermaceae > Tinospora > Tinospora cordifolia. Next base: position 806 of record JAJIYU010005962.1, on the reverse strand, counting down.
TAGAATAATACTAAAGGTCTTTATTTTTTGAAAAAGCATCCGATAATCGTTTAAAGCAATTTATTTTTTGATAAATATTGATTATTTTCCTTTTTTAAAGGTACTTTGCAAGTTTCATATTAATTTTTAAATATCAAACAAGTTCATTTCAAGTCCATCAAAAAGAAATTTAAATTTTAAAAGACAAAAAATTAATGCATTGAATTTCGAAATTATAAATTTTTTTTTCAAGAAAACGCTCATTATTATTTTATTAACTATATTTTCTATTTTAAATTTTTTGTATACCAAGAAAGTACTGATTACGTTTGGCATTAAAAAATAATTAGAGAAAATAAAATCTTGACTTATGTCTAAAATATAATTATTTTAGAAACAAATTAACTATATAAAAAAACATTAAAAAGACATATCATCTCCCACCTACTTCTTTTCATCTTTATCTTTATAGGTTAGATTGTTTGTTAATAATTTATTAGGGTGTTCCCAGTGCTTGTTAAAAATTATTAAAAAATAATGTGTTGGAGACAATTCCATGCCACCTCAGCATTTTATTAAAAAAAAAAGTTTGTAGTACATTAAATGCACTAGAAACCCTTCTTTAAGAAGAAAGTAAGAACATTGAGCGTTCAATCTGCACCGAGCACTCAACGTTCTTTGTGCCTCGTTGTCACGGGCTTATCGTGCATTCCCTAGATTTGCCCGTGCGGCGCCTCGAATACACCTATTCTTGGCCAGCCATTCACACAAACTCGTCTCAATTAGCTCAGCGGAAGTCTTAAATAGCAACATTGAGTCGGAACCCC
>JAJIYU010005961.1:0-21457 GCA_030144865.1 Tinospora cordifolia | reverse complement strand
AATGATTGAAACTGTTTGCATGTTTCGTATGCTCATTTGTATAATGCTATTGATGTGTAGGGGAGATCCACTGGGCTTTCGAGCTCACCCCATTTTTATTTTACAGGTACTTATGAGCCCAACGCTCAGTGAGGATACAGACCAGAGATTGGAGAGCTTGTATACAGAGAGAGTGATATTTTTGTTAAAACTATCTCTCTGTTTTTATACAGTTTTTACGATGTATGTTTGAACTTGGGCCAGAGGGCCATGTATCATATATTTTTGGTATATGTATATACAGGACTATTTTTACCATTTTGAACATTGTTTTATCCTGATTGATAAACTGATGATTTTCAGATATGGTACACTATACAGTGTTCAATGATTTAGAATGATTTGATCCGAAAAGTGTTTCCGCTACTATTATCTTAATTTCCAGTATAAATATGATTTTAAACATTCAGTGAATTTGGTTTGAAACTAACTGCTTAGTGAAGCATGATAACAATGAATATTTGAAATCAAAGAAATGATTTAAACCTCGTGTACAGAGGTAGAAAGACAGACTGACGACATCTGTCGCACGCCCGGGGCCTCGGCGGACCACGCGCCGAGCTTGGAGCCGCGCGACGCCCGACGACGGGGCCACAGATTGACAGACACGACGTCTGGTCCGAGGGTCGGGGTGTGACAAGATGACCGATAGTTGCTTTGCTAAATGGAGATCATGAAAATAACACTTGATGACAAGAAGAAAAGATTAGATCAAGAAATCTATGATTTGCAAGGTTTAAAGTTTTTTTGTAACCTTAACCATATCTTTATGTGTTTTCCCCAAATTGAAGTAAAACCATAAATGAAATAAGTTGATGGTTTGTTCAATGCTTTAAATACTACAATGTTTTTTTTTCTTATAGCATATAGGCTTGTATCTGGCACCCGCATTATTCAAGGTTAGTTTCTGTTTTCAATGATTTTAACTTGTTTTAGTAGTTTAATTATTCTATGTGCAAACAACGTGTGTCTTAGAGCATTCCCATTGAATGGTTGGATCCTTGGATCTATAGCTTCCTTAGAATTTCCCAATGTGATTTTTTCTACCTGAATTTATAGTCAATCCTTGGTAATTTGAGGGCATTTTTGGAGAATGGATAAGGAAAATGCCAAAGTTGGATCCTTTTATGAACTGTTGACCTTTGTAGATACTAGAAAAAATCTTCTGTTGACGATTTATATATATATATATATATATGTATGTATGTATACCATGTTTTGTATATCATGCATAAATATGGACAAGATTAATGTTATCTTTTTCATGGGAGGGAAAGTACAACGTAATACTTTAGCTCTTATTCTTATTTTTTAAAAATTAATCTAATTAAGTTCATTTTTTATGTAGATATATATAAAGATTGGAACAATGGAGAACTTGAGTTTATATGCTTAGATTGTGAATTAAGACGAGACGTGATAATCCTTTAAGAAGAATTTTTGCTCATAGAACTTTTTATTTTTGTTTATTAGGATTAGTAATGGTAAGTAGTGTAAATAATAATTACACTTTTTTATGGATTGTATATATATTTGGCACTATGAAATTTTTTATTCTTAAGTGATACGTATAATGCGCGCATATATATATCTATAATATATGTACTTTAATTTTGACTGAATAATGCGGGTATAACAAAAGAATAATTCATATATAATGTGCATCAATAGCGGTATAATGTGAAAATAATTTCATAATAATGCGGGGATAAACGAATAATGCGCGCATATATATATATATACATGAAATACGACTAATGCAAGTATAACAAACGAATAATTCATGTATAATACGTGTGAATAGCGGTATAATTTGAAAATAAAATGCAGGGATAAATGAATGATGCGCGCATATAATTTCGTAAGGTATATTGACCAACAAAACAATTTTTATACGTGCATTATTCGATTTTTATCCCTACATTATACCACATTTTGCGAGTTATATATACAATTATTCTTGCATTATTTGATCATTATCGCTAGACTTTTAAACGGGCATTATTCGATCTTTATCCCTACATTATATAATATTTCACGGGTTATTTATACCATTATTCACGTATTATTCGATCGTTATCGCTCAATTTTTGTATACGCATTATTCAATGTTTATCCCTACATTATACTATATTTTACTAGTTATATATATATATATATGTCATACCCCGAACCCCGGACCGGACATCATATCTGTCAATCTGAGGCCCCGTCGTCGGGCGTCGGGCGGCTCCAAGCTCGGCGCGTGGTCCGTCGAGGCCCCGGGCGTGCGACAGTTATCGTCATCTTTCCACAACTTCTATACACAAGGTTTAAATCATTTCTTTAATTTCAAATAATCATTTTAATCATGCTTCACTAAGCAATTGGTTTCAAATCAAATTCACCGAATGTTCAAAATCATATTTATACTGGAAATCATGATAATGGTAGCGGAAACATTTTTCGGATCAAATCTTTCTAAATCATTGAACACTGTTTAGCAGTACTATAGCTAAAAATCATTAGTTTATAAATTAAAACAAAATAGTGTTCAAGTTGGTAAAATAGTCCTATGAATACATATACAAAAATATGATACATGACCCTCCGGTCCAATTTCAAAATATACATCGTAAAAATTGTACAAAAATAGAGAGCTAGTTAAACCAAAAATATCACTCTCTCTCTCTCTATACACCCTCCAGTCTCCGGTCTGCATCCTCACTGAGCGCTGGACTCATGAGTACCTGTAAAATAAAAATGGGATGAGCTCGAAAGCCCAGTGGATCTCCCCTACACATCAATAGCATTATACAAACGAGAATACGAAACATGCAAACAGTTTCAAATCATTAGGGGCGTTTCAAACACTTAGTCAGTTTATCCGTTGCATTCTAATATCAGGAATGTACCATCTGATATTAGGAATTAATCGAAAGAGTAAACCACCCTCGGTATCCCAATTGTGGTCTTGAACACAATCAGGTACGACATCTTTATAAAACAAAAGTCTACCTCTGAGACCACAACCCAAGAAGATACTGAAACCAAGGAAAAAATCCTCATGACTTTCCAAATTCAAGGGTCTCATACGGCCGCTCGCAGTTTGGCCTAGTTGGGGATACCCACAATGACATCCTGGGACATCTGGAAAACCTCAACGTGATGTGCCATCAGTGCCCGTCCATTGCCCCGGTACGTGGAGTTCTTAATAAACCTTTAATGTTCTTTAGTTTTACAACCATAGTTTTCATTTCACACAACATACAAACATGCTTATTTAAAATACTAACCTAAGCAAAGAAAGCAAATAAACACCAAGCTGATCATAATATCCTAGTACTAGAAAGCGAGTAACCAGACATTATGATATCATATTAATCAATCCACCCAAAGCATACATCCCTAGCATGATACTAAGTACAGGAATTTAAACATAGATCATATTCCGTATCCTACGTCTGCATAATACTAAAGAGTGAGGAAGAGATAATCAACCCCACATGTACACGCCGGAATTCCGCTAGAACGTCACCCCTCGCACAGTTGTCCAATATTGTCAATCTGCATCATTAGATGGTAATGATACATTATTTTTGGGCCTTTAATACACATCTAACCCAACCCTAAGGGTTTGTTATCAATCAGTGTTTTAGAGTGTACCCAAAACACTCCAAACAACATCCAAGTCCATTGACTACGGTCAGTACGGTGTGGACCACGATCTACACACAATTTCTCACCCAATAATGGGATTTCACATGTGCACACTACACTTGTGATTCCTTATCCATTTTAACACTCAAATCTAGTGTATTGGACACCTAACAATCATTTGAACACATAAACTAACTAAAGAATGGTTCTTTACATTGTTTATTCACCGAAATCCATTGATCAAGCCTTAAAAACGGGATTTTGTTTCAATGAAATCAATCCCTTCATTTCTATAACCACACAACCATTCTAAATCCATCATACTAGTGTCCAAACACACATACAAGGGAATAAACAACAGTTTATCACGTTTGGCTTGGTTTCCAACCACTAAACCCACAACACAAGGTTCATAAACGGATCTTCATCACTTTGATTCACTAACCATTAGTAGCTACTCATGTATGAGATTAAATCTTAAAGGAAACTCAAAGAAAATCAGGAAACTCACCTTCAAATCGCTCTCCTGTCGTCTCCTCCGAATCCCAAGCAGTTTTAGTGCAAAATGAGAAAATCGGAGCTTCAATCCTATATATAGCTCGCACACGGACCGCGGTCGGCGTCAGACGGACCTCGGTCCTCAGACAGATTTCTCTTCATGGACCTCGGTCTTCACTTTATGGACCTCGGTCACCCCTTTATGGACCGTGGTCGGCACTTTACGGACCACGGTCACCCATGTGACCTAGTTTATGTTTTCTGCACTTTTCCACTGATGACCGTGGTCTGCCTATAAGGACCGCGGTCTACAGTGTATTTTTTCCCTTTTTCCAGATTTTTCTCACCACGGACTGCGGTCGGCATTAGACGGACCGCGGTCGGCAGTGTGATGTCTTATTTTTTTAACGCTTCTTTTCGCACGTTTCTAACTATCCGAATGTTCTAATTTATTTTATCTTGATCAAATAACATACAATGATCATTAAAAACAAGTTTCCAATTATTTTTATATTTATTTAGAATTTTCAAAAATTCATATTGACGTGGACGCATTATAAGACCTAAGGTGATTACAATATATCATCGTTCACGAACTAATTATTTGATTGTTATCGCTAGATTTTTATATGCATATTATTCAATATTTATTCCTACATTATACCATATTTCACATGTTATATATGCCATCTATATTATTCATGCAATATTCGATCGATATCTCTACATTTTTATACATGTATTATTCTAACGTTATACCTACATTATACCACTATTTACGGGTTATACCATTATTCACGCATTATCCTATCGTTATCCCTACATCTTTATATGCACATTATTCGATTGTTAAGCCTACATTTTACTGTCATTCACAGTTTATACCATTATTTACGCATTAGTGGTATTATATAGGTATAACATATGAATAATGTATGTATGTATAACGTAATACGTTTACAACGGTCAAATAAAACATTGTTATAAACGGCTATAAACAACGTTCATGAATGAATGTTGTAATAACATACGTTCTTTTAACAACAGTCGACTAACAAACGTTGTAGAAGGTGTTATTCGACAACAAGCAACTACGATTGTTATAATAACATAAAACAACGTTCGTCTGTTCGGTGTAATGGTCTTTTCAACAACGTTCCCATGGTGAACGTTGTTGTACACATTTCACATAAGCGATTAGACAACACATATTTTATGAATGTTGTTGTATGTCTTCTATTAGGTCGGTCGTTGATGCAGGTTGTCGAATTGACGTTGTTGTATCATCAATTTCTTGCAGTGGTATGATTTCAATCTTGGTACAACCCTTATAATGTAAGCACCATTTATATAGATTTTAGGAATTGAGGGTTACATCAATCATAATTACAATGTTTAAATAGTTTCATTAATTTGGACATAATAAGATTTATGAGTTACAAAATTCTAAATATTAAGGGGTTATAAAGTACTAAATGGTAGTGGTTACAAAGACATTTAAGATAATTATTTATAACAATTATCATAGTTATATATATATATATATATATATAATTGTTATAGTCATTTTAGTATTGTGCGAAAACATAGTAATGATAGATAATTTTCTCATTAATTTAATTAAAAAAACCAACTGACCATATATTCAGATAACCATTATCAGGATATAACAAACAAAACATGTTTTTAAACCCAAAACAATGAATTTTGTTTTTCCTTTTCTTTTTTATTATCCGCACTATAAATTAATTTGTTATCGTTATTATTAGTATTATTATTTGTAATTTAGCATTTGGAACCAATTGCATTGGTATTTAAGGCAATTGTATTAGCAAGACAAGATGTTTTGGTAGTAGGTCTTCTCCGTGACTTATGACCCTAGGGAGAGGTTGCCGAAGATGATGTTATAGAAGACTTAAAAAGGGCAGACTGATGGTGAGGTCATGTACCACTGGATATTGCTTAGTGTTGGTATGGGTTGATTGAATTTGAATAGCACACTTCTTTTACTGAGCACTTTAATTTTAGAAAGATGCTGTCGTCACGCTGTCCTCACATAACCCTAATAATGAATAGTCTTCTGCCTATGTTTATAAAATTAACCCAACCCTTATTCTCCATGGTTCAATTTTACTAGTGGATGATCATTTACAGCATGATTAATTAAATAGACATTAGATATATCGCCCATAATTTATTATTATTTTTTATATATACATTTATTTATTTATTTATTATTTAATTGTTGATGCTAGGAAGAAAGGTGGCGTAAGCAGACTCAAAAATATTAAAAAAATAAGTAAAGAAAAATCTTCCAAAGATCCTTACTTTAAGTAACGCCACTTTACATTTTAATTAAACACGCAAAAGAAGGTTCACGGAGAATTTAATCAGATGGGTTTCCTTCCTTATTCAACGAAAGAAGATACACAAACTTTATAACGAAGAGACAATTAATCCAAGGAGCAAAGGATGCACTAAAACTCTCAGGCTCATTGTAACACGTGTGTGTATATATATATATATATATATGTATATGTATACAATCCTCAAATAACACAATATTCTCATATATAAAACAATATTTTTTATTAATAGTTATTTACGCACTTGTAGTAGGTGGTGGGAGGCCTCCAATTGATCAATTGATTATTTAATAATAGGCACTCATATTTCACCTACTGTGCACATATTATTAGCCTGTAAGACGTACAATTTAATTCATACGATACACCCTTCGATCTATCTTCTTCCAAAAAATAATAATAATAATGATAACAATAATAATACATAGAAATCGAGGCAAGAAGCCAAAAAAAACCCGTCGGAAATGATTCAGAAGTGCAATTCCAGAAATGGGCTTTATGTCAAAGAGTTACTGTTCTCACAAATGTGGTAAAAATTCGAACAGTTAGTATTGTTTTGATCTACAGAAACAAAGATTTTACTCCCATAACAGTGGCTTTTCATTTCTGAATCCAATCTCAAAGGCACCACTTGAACAAGAAGAAGAAGAAGATGATGATGATGATGAAGATGAAGACGAAGGCCAATATGTACAATAAAAGGACCCATCAACTGCTGCAAAAGAATCAGCCCTACTAAAATTGATAAAAAGATCAGGCAAATCAAATAGCGCTGCTTCTTCATCGTCCTCGTTATGAGATTCATCAGATAAAATTACCGGAGATTCGTCCTGGGTTGTAGTGCTAACAACAATATTATCATCACAAGTAGTAGTAGAAGTAATAGTAGCAGTAGTAGTAGTAGTAGTACGAGACTCATGACGACAATAATCAAAGGATGCTGACTGAGTTGATGATGATATTATCTTTTGTGGTGAAGAAGCAAATGCGGCAGCTTTAGCAGCAGCAGCTTGGATATCTTTAGGAGAAGAACTAACGGGTCGAGGCAGCTGTGCAGCGAGTTCTGGGAAATTGAGATAGGCCGAGTGGCCTTTAATGGTGAGAGCAGCGACGTCGTGGGCCCGAGCCGCCATTTCCGGCGTCGGGAATGTTCCGAGCCAGATTCTTGATTTCTTTCTGGGCTCGCGGATTTCGGACACCCATTTGCCCCAGCTTCTCATTCGGACTCCTCTGTATGTAGGGTGCTTCTGTTCATTAGTACAGCTGCTGGTGGTTTTTGGTTCCTTCTTGGTTTCATTAATGGCTTCTTCTTCATCTTCTTTGGTTGCTACTGAAATTTTAGTGTTCAATTGTTTGGTTCCTGGGAGGTGCGTGAAAGGGCCTCTTTCCATGAGAGTGCTGAGGAGATGTAAGGAGATTGAGGGAGAATGGTGAGAACTGAAATGGGAATGTTGGGGTAGTTTGGGGAAGAGGAGGGATGATGAGCTTTTATGATGTTTCCATAATTTTCCAATAAAAAAATGGCAATAAAACATGGGCCCTTAAGCTTCAAAGTGCTTCAAAGTGCTTCAAAACAAGTTTTGATATTTTTGATTAATTTGCGACATGTAATTTGCTTGGTGCAAGCTGACTGAGTCGTCGTCAGTATAAAAGTTTTTTTGGGTTTTGTTCTTCGGGTACCCTTGTTGAACATAAATAAAACCATTTTGCTATGCAAAAGGGTAAATATATTGGTGAAAAAATATAATTTTTTTTTATAGAAAATAAAGTTTTTTCTTAAAATGAATTGTATCTAAGTCCAACTTCTTGAACATTTTATTTTCTCATTTTCGGTGAAAAAAAAGTGAGAAAAGGTATTAAATTTTTTCTGGGCCCACCATTTCTCATCATATTTTCGTTACCTAGGAGTATGGAAAAAAAAAATTAATTTTCTGTGAAAATTCTTTGTGCACTAATTTTAAAAATTATGAATTAATTAATAACTTCTTGTCACAAAAAATTCTTGTAATCAACTAATCCACAGTAAGACATTTTAAAAAAATATTTTCTGAAGAAATTTTTTTGAGATAGTTTCTCTAATAGCAAACACCTCCTATTAATTTCCTTGCTAATTAGTCTTATGTAAATGGCCATGTTTCTTAAATTTATTGTTTCTAAGGATGCTATGTGGCGCTGATAAACACACTAAATGGATATAGATAACGTCTCTTACTCATGTTGGTCGAATGACAGTGTTTTTTTAAAACTTCATTACTTGTCTTGTGACACCCTACCTCCTGGTAGCCGGATCTAATTTCAGAGGGCACAATTGTCATAATCCCCTTGAGTCAATAATCATACACGTTAATGTCATGTACAAAAACATAGTCATAACATCAAGGCTACCTATGAGACAAGACATCACTTATCTCTTTTTTTTTTCTTTAACCGTTATAACTCTATTAAACTTCCTGATCATAATAACTCATACAAATTTCATAAAAATATATTAAAACCTTTTGATAAAATAAATCAATTAAAGTACCATAATTTAAAAATCAACTTTAATCTTCAATAGGTACAAGGACCTCTAAGTTTATTTAAATAAACAATTTTAAAACTAACAATGAGACTAGGGCTAACACATCCAACTAAAACAAAACTATGAAACTTGAAAAGCAAATTCTAAAATAAATAACTAAAGTAAACTTCATTAGCTACACACCCTCTGATCACTGGTTTTCTGAAAATGTTAGAAAAGAATGGGTGAGCTCAAAGAGGCCAATGGATCATTCCAAATTTTTAAATCATTATTTCAATAAAATAAAACATACATGTCTAGCACTTTCATATATTAGGTGATTCAAACAGTTAATTATTTATCAATTGACATTAAGAACAAAAAAATCCACCTCATCAGTGTTTCACATTTGGAGAATGAGGTTAATCCAAACATTCAAACCCTTCTCATCCGTGAAGTGGGGTCAATTCAAACTCCCAGTTCACCAATCCAGGAAGTGGGGTCAATCTAGATTCTTAGTTCCAAATCAATCAAGTAAATAAATAACCGGTTAGTCGAGTCTAGGTTGGAACACTCACAATGATATATATCATCACACCGATATATGGTTAAGATCTTTATGTGTGACACCCCCGACTCCCGATGTCAGTCTCTGTCTCTGTTGCGACAATCCGTCGCTTGGGCGGCGCGCGGAGACGGCGCGCGCCCGTTCGTTCGTCGAGAGCCGGAGGCCACGTGGTTCGGTTTCATTTCTTTTTCAGCCTCAAGCTTCATACCTTTCTATTAAATAGGCTATTATGTGAACATTAAAATGTACAATGGCCATCAAAATACTCGTTTCTTTCAGTAGAGGTGAAATTCATTTTAAATATATGCAGCGGAAATCAGTTCATTCATAAATCCACAGTGAAATCATTTATGACCAAGTGAAGCATTTTGCAGCGAAATAACATTTCAAATACATTTTCAAAACAAGACAAAACAAGACACTATCAGCCAATGGTGTGAAGACAAAACAAGACCCAATGGGCCTAAATTCCAAAATACTTAATTTACATGTGAAACGATTCAAGATATAAGAGGGCACATGCCCAGTTCACTATAAACTCTAAAACAACATTTACAACAAAATGGTACAAAGGCAAATTCAAATAAACTGAACAAAAACTGTAACAACCTCTCAGAGAGGTCACTACCCAAAAATAACGGCCCGTGTGCTGACCTACTCCCGTGGTGTCAATGATCACCTGTAATAGAAAATGGGGTGAGCTCGAGAGCCTAGTGGATCATCCCTATACATCACTAACATTATATAAACTAGAATAAAAAATATGCAATTGCTTTCATTACATTAGGCGTTTCATACAATTTCTTGTTTCGTTATCATTTAAAACCGAAAGAGTCTATAACCCTCGGTATCCCCTGTGTGGTCTGGGAGCGAATCTGGGGTAACGCTTGAGGGCCAGTTACCTACAGGACCACAGTCCAAGGATGGAAGTCCGTAGTGACTCTCCGTCCGAAGACACTATCAGCTGTCGCAGTCAGCTCGGGTAGGGACACCCACGATGACACCCTAAGGCCTGTCACCGTGCCAGTACGTGGATTCATTAATCTTAATTTAATGTTCTTTAGTCATACATATCATTCCAAGTCATATGTGATCATCAATGTATCATTCAAAGTAAATCAAAATAGACGTGTTCAGCCATTCATATAAATCATCACATTGAAATCTCTATCTAGCATGTTATGGCACAAACAACCATGCATCGAGAACATACACCAATCAAACCCAACCATGATCAATCAAGCAAGTCCTAGCATGCTTCTAAGCAAATCTTAAGCTAACAAACATCATGTTACGCATTCAAAATTTGGATAAGGCTAGGGAGTAAGAAAATCACACCCACTTTGTACTCTTCAACCTTGTTCTTTGCTCCTCGCCGTGCACGCCTTAGGTTATCAATCTATAGGTTTTTAAACAATGAAAATGTGTGAGTCTAAGGCATTTATGGCCCAACCAAAACCTTAAGGTTTGTGTTCTTGGCAACATGTGTTTCAAATACACCCAAAATCAGTATAAAACGAAGGGAAACTAGTGCATGTCGCATTACCGCGGCAATGCGGGTCGCCGGGGTCGGCAACATGTGCTTAACACCTTAACACTTGGTCATTAGGTCTAAATCACATATTAACTCTAGGAAAACATACTACATTTGAGAAAAATGATTTAGAAAGCTAAGGAAACAAGATCTCAAGGGGTTTTCGAGATTTACCTTAGCACAAAGCCCTTTCCAAGCTTGCTTCAACCCGAATCCACCCTTGTTGATGTTGCTCTTGGCAGATTTGAGCTCGAAAATAGTGAAGAATGGCTTGAAGGGGCTCAAACCACCCTTAGAACTCAATAGAACACTTAAGAAACAAAGTAAGCAAGTTAGATGAGAGCTAGAGAAGAAAATCAGTGATTTGCAGCGGAAAAATTCAGATCTAGGGTTTTCTGCGCACATTTGTCAGTCCATTGTACTCGGTTCTTTTCTGGGCTTTTTCGCGTAATGACCGCGGTCACCCTTTTTACGGACCACGGTCACCATATGCATTTTCCCTGTTCGTTTCTGGGTTTCCATCGTGATGATCGCGGTCACTGTGGGACCGACTGAGGTCATCAGAACGATGTGTTTACCTTTGTTTTCTGGGTTTTTCATGCAATGATCGCGGTCACCAGAATGAGATTTCTGGTGTTTAGTGTCTTTCTTCCCCATTTCTCGTGCTTCTCAGATTCGCATCACTCTTACACTCATTTATACTTATAATACATGGTTTCTAGGTATTTTGGCCATTTTGATTCTTTTACTATGCTTGTCGTTCCACTTTCGCCGTTCACTAGCGACGTGGACGTCTCATAGACTTTCAGGGTATTACATTATGAATCTTGCTTTAATGACAAATCATAACAATAGCATGTTAAATTAGATATACTTAAGGAAAATTACATTTAAACATGGTACATGTCATTCTACATCTATCATAATCATTTTACTTGATCATTCATATAGCATGGGTCATGATATCACATGCACCATTGAAATCATGCATCAATGTTCATTAATCTAACCATCATCATGCAAAATTAATTCGAAGTATAACATGCATATTCAACGCATAGTCCCAGGTGAACAAGCATACATGCACACTTTATTTAAATCAAAATAAAACTTAAAATCTAGAAATCATATCCAACTTATAGCTTAACTCCTTCTTGTCCTTGAAACCAAATCATTACTCTTAGTGATTAATATGTTTCTAATGCTTTCAAACCATATTCTAATGATGTTCTATCTAGTATGACATATAGTGTGTAAGGACATCATAAAAGATGAGTCTATGCATTGATTAGCTTTTTTGTATTGTGATAGAAGAAGGGAGTATCGGAGTAATAAAAACGTATGAGTGACAAATGAGAAATGGATCATAGTCATATTACTAAGGCAGGCTACTACAATAAACAAAGGGAATACAGAAGAACTATCACAGTATTGCAGTAGAGTACCATGGTAACTAGAATGCATTACAAAAGAGAAGTTGTAGTACTGTGGTAGAGTAACTCAGTAACTAGTGTGGACTGAAGACAATAACCTATAGTACTGCAGTAACTACAATACAATGGATAAATGATAGTGCATTACAGTGGTAACCAAAGTGAAAACCCAAAAAAACTGGAGGGGACGAGTTGAATACTGTGGCAACGGTGATTGGGTACACAGAAATCAACAAAAACAGACTTCCATGCATGTCTCTCCGATCCCTTGTTTTCCTATGTCCATGACATCCTAATACCTTAAACTATGGACCATGAATCATGCAATGAAACTAAATAGAATCCTTATATATACCTTTCCTTGATTGGTTAAATCCCTCAATTGCTCCAAAAGAGAGTTTTGACTCTTTCTAGGGTTCTGTTTTTTATGATGGAAGTAAACCAAAACCTTTAGAAGTTGTTACAGGGAATTCTAATCTCAAAAAGATGAAGAACACAATGTGATCAATCGTTTAGGGATTGATTTTACCTTGTAGAATGTTTTGAAGGTCTTATGGTTTGAACCCCACTGTTATGTAGTTTTTTGGATTTGTTCTTTACTTGCTACTATGGTTGTTGTGTGGGATGGTTAGGGGACAAAAGAAGGACGAGAAGACAAATAGGAGAAGAAATGAGAGAAAGGAATTCACATGTTTGCATGAGAGTGAGAATAGAGGGAGCCCATGTTGAGTTTTTATAGAGTTAGGATTACTTTGGATAGTATTGTTTCCTTGATAGAATTTTTTCCTAAATCTACATCTTTTCTATTCTGCTCATTTCTTGGGTGTAAAGTTTTAGTACGTGACGGTTTTAGAATGAGCTTATACGTTTAGAAACTTTATATGATTATTTTTTGTGCAGGTTTTATGTATTACCATTGTAGTAGAATATAATACCACGATAGCCCGGTGTATTTACTGGTTCCTTGGAGCAAATCATGCACTATCGCGATAACTAATGAAATAGCTTTGTACAAATTTCTGTGTATCATTCTGAATTTGATAATTCCTTTTTATATTTAATTGTATATATTTTACACTTTTATTTTCATGGTTTATTTATTTAATTATTTTATTTTATAATTATTTGATCTAATAAAATATTTGGGGTATTACATGATCTTGGTCATTTGGGATTTTTTTTTAAAAAAAGAAGAAATTTCACAATTAGAGAGATTTAAGCAATACGATGACATTGGAGCAATAATTAAAATAAAGTACATGATTAGGACTACGGCATAAGTGTCCTATTTTGATCATATATGCTTTGATGTCATGCTTTACCGCCTCCTATTTTTTCCTTGGCATGTTCCTATGTCTCCTCACAACCTCTTATTATTATCAGTGATTTTTGTAAATATTGCGAAAGAGGCATATATGTACATGGTGTATTTACGGACTAAAAAAATGAATATCATGATATTTTTTGTTCCCAAATATTAATTAATAAAAAAATATTTGTTGCATTTCGTGAAGCTTTCATCAACCGTGAACAGTGGAAGAGACAATAAATTTAAATAAAAGTTACACTATCTTATCAAACTACGGATTGCACCCAATTTAGAGTTTGTCCACATGGAATTTGTGATGGCTGATCATGTAGAAGGAAAAAACTGCTTTCAACTATAACGTGGAATCTGTGAGTTTCTTAAAAGCCTGCATAGACTGGTCCTCGTATCAGTGCCTTAGAATAATGGCCGTACCTTCTGGCTTGAATAATGATATTTAAGGTGCTTGGAGTTAAAAGATATAGTCGAAGTGTGTAACGTCTGGTTGCTGTTTCGGTTAGGAGTCACGTGCTCTTCACGCGATGCTTAGTCCTCTCTCCTAGCTTGTGTACGTTCAATTATAAATACAACACTTCTGTATCTCATGAAATCTTCTCCGCATTAATCAGAGAATGAGTCAACCGCTATTATGCGCACAGGCTCGCATATGGATTGTAACCCCCTCCACTTAACCTTTTATTTAGTTCCAGTTAATTAATTTATTATAAATACTTTTTTAATAACAATTTTTACAAATGTTTTGTTACAACTAATTTATTGGATAACATAATAATTGAAATTTAATTTGTATTAAAAGTATATTGTCAGTAGTGTTTCAAATGCATTCTATAATATTCTAAAAACTGAAAATTATACATTTAACTAATAATAAAATTTTATTTTTAATTTGCAATGAACTAAATATACATATTTTTAATTTCCAACCATTTTTATATTACCGGTAAGTCTTTTAACATTTTAAGCTTTCCATAAATAAATAGAACAATATCCTTAATTTGATTAACATTAAAATTATAAAAGTGACATCAATTTACAACAAATTAAATAAAATAATAACATTATATGTCTTTAAGTCTACATGTGACAACCCCTCTCCATACGCCGAGAGATGCAAGTCAGTAGAGCTAGCACTGATAATGAGCACTAGTTACCCTATTACAACCTTCTCCACAATATATGTACAATACAATATGCAGTCAACCAATATATCTAAACAAATCTTTAAACCACAAAATTATTAACCTATTGTAAGTCTTATAACTATCATAAATCTTCCAAAAATGACAAAGATGTTTGAAAACCAAAATAACACGTTGAATTCACCTATACAAATCCTACCTACTATACATATCAAATTAAACTATGTTGAGTCTCCTTGTACTCATTTTCAAATTAAGTGAGCAATCCAAATGAATATGCGACTCTCTTGCTCTTATCTTAGACACTAAAAAAAACCTTGAAAGGTTTAAAAAAATGGTATGAGCTAAAAAGCCAGTGAGATGATATCACACTCTACCATCATATACGTACTAATAATTTAAAAAGATGCATGAGTTAGCAAATCAAACGATAACTATGCAAAAATGCGAATAGAAAATTATAAAGTCATACGCATTTAAACTATTAAATGGAAAGTAATTTCAATTTCAACCACACTTATACAAAAGTTATTAAGCTTCAAGGTGTAATGACTTGACACAGTCAACCTCATTTTATTATATCATATGACTACTCTATAGCCTTAGGTAGGAAAACAATTATTCATATCAAGGCCCTAAACCTAGGAACCCTCCACTTCTCAACTCATGGTTATTGATCCTCGAGATTGTTTAAAGGAAATTCCTTCCTTATTACAATAAAACTCTTTTTTTTTTCTAAACATGCAATGTTTTAAGTATAACAATAATGATGTTCAATATCTATGCAATCTATACAATAAAAAACAACATATGAACCACCATACATAGGCATAATATTTTATAAATCTGTTTACAAATATGAAAAAACAAAATAATTTACATATTTATGATAATATGCACACAATGGAAGAATGAGACCATACTGACCTCTAAACACTAATATATTGTGCTCCAATAAGCTTATATAGCCTTTGAATTGATTTTTTAATCTCTTTTTAAAGTTCCTATATTTCAATATAACACATTCTTAGAATTATATATAATCTTCAAACCCGTAATTTAATATATCCCAAATTTATAACAACTGTTTATCTATTTTATACACACACATATTCATAGCTAATGTTATTTTAAACAACTATATTATGTGTGACATACAAGATTGTGGTTATTATTTATTATTTAATATACATAATACACAAACATTATAATTATTTTTTATATATAGATATATAATTATGCTTTATATCTTATTGTATTATTTCTTATTACATTTATACATACATACACACACATATATATATATATAAATCGGTTGGTATATAAATATATAAGGCTGTTGTATAAATCAATATATAACAATTGCTTTTCATATATTATATCACCATATCAACTGGTTTTTGTATATATATTATTGTGGATCCCACCAATGTTTTATTTCTATTTCTTTTAGATCATTATACTACATACTACTAAAATGGTTTTCCAAAAAATAACAAATAAAAAAAAAATTAAATTCTAAGCCATAAAAAGTCTTAAAATCTCTTCCATGCTTAGCAATAACTAGTTTTATAATGGCCCCGTAATTTAAGGAAAAACGTAAATTTTTCCATGTCATTCTAAGGAGTATTATATTGAGAATAGCGTTTAAAAAAGAAAAAGAGAAAAAAAAGAAAAAGAGAAAAAAAAGAAAAAGAAATGAAAGATGAAATGAATGACATTTTAATTTAATGGGCATTTCTTTTTATAGATGAAGAGCTTGAACACTTAGAAAGCTAAAGTAGCTAATCTCCATTGCATGATGATTAAGAGAAGAGAAGTGCCAATCAAGGAAGCAAGAGGGCAATTAAAAAGCAAGGTGGTAATCACACCCTCCGTATGAGATCTCTTCTGCTCACGTTTCTCTTTCTTCTTCGAAGATTCTTCTTCTTTTTCTTCTTCTTTAGTTGCAGAACAGACTAATTATAATGTAGGTATTATGCACATGTTTTTGCATGCGTTAAGTAGAAAATGAGGCATATTTGCTTATAATAGATGCATGAACATTTATTTGAGCATTGCATGTTTATTCATACATTTAGAAAATTTTAATATGATTTTTTTCATTTATTCTTGTTATATAATGCCTAAGAAAGGTTCTTAGTTGCTTGTGCAGGTTAAAATCAACTGGAAATGGATACACAATAGGAAAATGTCAAAGTACAAAAGAAATCCACTGACTATTGTGGTAAAGGAACACACTACCGCAGTAACCAGAGTGTTAAAACAAGGAAAAGAAGGCAGAATTAGTACCGTGGCCCACTACTATGGTAACCAATGAAGGAACCACTACAGGGAATCACTACCGCAGTAACTACAAAGACACTTCAAGATGTAGAAGGACTATTGTATTTGTAACACTCTAGTTTTCGATCTTTCGTTTCTGTCACATCTGGGTTACCTATGGAAAGGCGCACTCATAAGTCATTAAATATATCATCGAGCTAGACACAAACTTATGATAGGTAGTAGACCTAGCAGGCTCGATCAAACCGTATGATTGATGATCAGAGAGAGGGAGGGCTAAAAACAAGGGTTGTGTTTTTCGAGTTCACAATGATGTCGTTTGGTCTGCTAGCTGCATTTATGGATTTGATGAACATAGTCTTCAGACAATACCTAAATCAGTTTGGCGTGATATTTGTAGATGACATTCTGATCTATTCCAGATCAGAGGTTGAACACATGGAACACTTACATACTGTCTTGGAGGTGTTGAGGAGAAATGAGCTATATGCCACGCTTAGCAAGTGAGTTCTGGATGAAGAAGGTCAAGTTCCTTGGCCATGTTGTTTTAACTGAAGGGATATATATTAGTAGACCCTGAGAAAGTAGAGGTAGTATCAAATTGGAAACAACATACAGTATAAGAAATGACACCTACAACAATGTGCAATGTTCGTTGTTATACGCATACGACAACGTTCATGGTGATGTTGTCGATCAGGTTGTTGTTAAACGATTGACTATTTTAAACAATGGTCACGTGCCTGTTGTTGTAAAGCGTTATGTATTGGTCTAACAGTGATATTACAACAACATTCGCTCGTTGTTAAATGATTCAATCTTTTAACACATATTCGATAACGGTTATTATGCCTATTGTTGTAGAAATATTATAACAATAGGCACACGTTGTGAAAACCCTAACCTTTAACAACAGTCATGAGCCTGTTGTTGTAATGCATTGTGTATCGGTCTAAGAACTGAGGTTACAACAACGTTCGCACGTTGTTAAATGCTTTAATCCTTTAACATATTCGACAACGGTCATCATACCTATTGTTGTAGGTGTGTTATAACAATGGGCGAATGTTGTGGAAACCCTAACCTTTTAAACTTTCAACAACAGTCAAGTGGTTGTTGTTGTATGTCCATTACTCAACAACATGCATGTGCCCGTTGTGAAAGCTCCAATATTTCTACAACAATTGTTTGCATGTTGTTATATCATATATCTTACAACGAAAACTGAATGTTGCCATATGTGTGAATTTTTTTTAATCGTATTTTACTACAATATATATTGCATATATTTACCTGTATCTGTAATTCATAATATAAAATAAACATTATTAAACATTTGTCCTATCATTTCAAATGGTTCATTTAGTATTACTTAAGAATAATAAATTTCATAACGCCAAACATATATACAATCCATCAAAAAGTAAAATTATTATTTATACTATACTTACCGTTATTAATCTTAATAAACAAAAATAAAAAGTTCTATAAGCAAAAATTCTTCTTGAAGGATCATCATGTCTCATCTTGACATACAATCCAAACATATAAACTCAAGTTCTCTATTGTTCCAATCTTTATATATACCTACATAAAAAATGAACTTAATTAGATTAATATTTAAAAAAAAAAAGAATAAGAGCTAAAGAACAATTGTAATAGTTAAAACAACTCAATACCTAACAAATACATATAAGAACAAAACTAAAAGGGATACTATGCATAATTTTACATGATTCATAGAACACTTAGCCTCACTAGGGGATTGGATACCTAGACCTATATATTAATTTTTCTTAAAAATCATATCTAAAAGAGATGAAGTTTCACATTGTTTATTATTCTCAAACCAAAAGCTATAATAGTAATCAACATTGTTTATTTTAAACCAAAAGCTATAATAGTAATCAACAACATTATAAGTCATGAATATGAAAGAGATGAAAGTTGAAAATGTGAATGAAGAGTAGATACCTTATACTAAAGAAGAAGAACAGTAACTGTGAGGAAAAGAAGAAAAACAGTAGTAGCAGTGACAGTTGTGGAAGAAGAAGGTGTGACTTAAAAAATGCATTCATATATTTAGAATTATTTATCTTATAATATTCACATAACTTGACCAAAAATGCATCATTATAAATATCACTGAAAATAAAATACTTGCTTCACTAGCTTCTAAAGTCTTCTTTTTTGTCATAGTGGCTATAGAAGATATAATATGCCTGTTGATACAAAATAAAAAGGAATTAACTAATTACTTTAGATGCAATAAATAACTATCACATAATTAAAAAGTAGGATTTAATACACAATCCAAACATATAAACTCAGACATAAATTCAAGAAAAAATTCAATCAGTTATACTATAGAACTTAATGCTTACATTATTCACAAAATAGTGCCATTTAGGTCAATCCTAGCACAGTGTTCCACGTTTCCATCTCCAAATGTTGACATGTTCATAGGCTCATGTGTCAAGTTTATACTTTCCTCATATGCATGTAACTCATGAAAACCTATTAGAGGAGCTCTCAAAACGACATACCATTTAGATGTTTCATTTTCTCTAGAATAGAAAACTTGCCTTGTTTGTGATGCAAGAATAAATGGATCCTTATCAAATTGAGATTGTCCTTCATGAAAATTGACTAATGTAAATCTTTTTTCTTTCTTGATACCATTGACAATATTAGCCCAATCACATTTAAAAATAGGCACATGAAATGTATGATAAGTAAGAATTATGATATCTCTTAAGATTCCATAATAAGTGACCTCCCCAGATTGTTGTGATTGATCTTTTGCACTAGACCTACAAAGAGTTATTGCTTCAACTGAAACACCACTGTTTTGTCGGGGTTTCTCTGCATCTTTTGTATGAAAACGGAGACCATTTTGCTAAGCTAAATGGAAATGCATGTTGAAAAATGATTGTTTACCTTATCACGAATCCATCTATTAAATTCATCCATGTGTCTTTTATAAAGCAAATGTTCATTCCTTAATAATCTTCTATCTGAATGTCGAAGTTCATTCAAGTGCATTCTAATAAACAACATAAAGTTAGCTCCAACTTGAACGAAACACTAAGATATTCATAATTTATGATATGGATTATAAGAACAATATACTTATTCCACATAAGGTTGAACTTCTAAACTATTTAATAAAACATAACGGTGAGCAACATCCAAGATATCAAATGGAAGCACAACTTTCTTTTTACTGAGAATTGGGTAGCCCTCTAATTCTATTTCATTTTCTTCATCTTCTTTTTCAACATCTTCATTGCGTGTCGATCGAATCCCTACCTTGCGTGTTTTCTTGATATATTTGCTATAAAATATGATACACTCATTGGCAAGATATCGTTCAGCTATACAACCCTCTAGTCTTGCACGATTCTTAGCATAACCCTTTAACACTTTCATGAATCTAAAACACCACAAAGATTAGTACATTCAATAATTTGGTGAGCAATGGACTAAGACACACATATAATCAAGTAGCTAAACACATTAAAGTGATATATATTCTACGTCTCAAATGGATACATCCACCGATATTGGACTGGTCCACCAAAACAAGCTTCTCATCCCAAGTAAATTGTTAAGTAAACCATAATATCAAAAAAAGATGGAGGAAATAACCTTTCAAAAATGCACAAAGTTTCGGCTTTTGAATCATCCAAGTCCAACAATAAATTTTGATCAACAATCCTATCACAAAATACATTAAAAAATCTACAAAGTCGTGAAATTGCATATCTTGGACCATTTGGTAGAGCTGCTGTCGTGACCCCTTCTCAAGTAACGTCATGACCGACACATAATTCTCAAACATGTCAGAACCCTGGCATGTCAGAAAACCCTGTAAGCCTTCCCAACCAAATACCAATTTCCTTAAAATTTTTGACAGAGTCTCCTCTAAAATATAACATGTCACCAATTCAAATCACTTGATAGTCACAATTAATTTACACAAAAACATATATTTTTTCCTCCAGATAACCATACATCCACAAAATCTAAAATTTGTTCTGATGACACATTCAGATAATAACACACTCATATACATCTCCCAAAATAATAATCTGACTAATTATTACAATTTTCACATGCCATTAA